>DWMG01002770.1:0-12743 GCA_018244855.1 Elbella merops
CAATTCGTACTGTTCTCATATACATATTGAATATAAACATTTCTTGTTAACGTTAAAAAAGTTCTTGTGGCTTTATGCATCGTGCATATTAAACTTAGTTACGGAACTAAGCTAGCTCTTTATTCGGAGCCGCTACTTACGTATGTAATTGTTATTTCAGTCAGACACCACCCGCGTAGCTCCGGGATGACCGATAAGTCATTTCTATTCACGTTTATAAAATATCCGAAAATTAGTACCGGGTCATATAAGACTTGTGACTTGTGAATAAAATATTATCCGTGTCAATGCAGTGTAACTTTAAAAATGATTCTAAATATATGGGAATTAGTTAGTATAGCCTCTGTTCAATATGCCTATATTCAATATCTAAGATATAATATATTTTGGTTTATAATAGCAATACTTTTAATGAATACTAGATATTTTTTGAGGTTTAAAAAGTACTGTTTCACACACCAATAGCGTTATTCCAATATGGTTAGGACATTGTACAGAAATTATTAAGGTACTCGTAAATACTCGAAAAAAATAAATAAATAATAAAATAAATAATACTCGTCGATTATTTATTTATTTAACTCGTAAACAATTATTTATTTAACGCCCACCGACACGTTAATGTCTGAGTAAATTGCAAATACAATGTAAAAATCGTAATTGCAATTTAATACAACTTTTGCAATTCACAATTTACTATACAAATAATAAAAAAAAATCTCAAAAGAAGAAGGCGTGAAGTTCCGCATTTTTTTTTAAGTTTCAAAAGAAAAAAGAGCGAAGTTGGTATGATACTCTATCCAATATATTCTTAAAAATGTTAAAAGCTAGGGGAAGAAAATATTTTCTAAGCTTAAGTAGGTACAAAACAATTGAGTTTATAAATTGGCGTGAAAGGCAAATGTTGCCATATTTATATTTAAAATGTTTCTTTAGTAGCCCAAGTAACAGCCGAATGCGATATCCGCTATGATACATAACAATAATCGTTATCATGACACAAAATCGTTATCGCCCTGACTACTAATGACATAAAACGTGCAGACATTCTTAAAATTTAATATACGAAAAGTGTACCCGAATTTTATACACGTCTTCCTATTGACACCACCAAATATTAATTTTATAAAATGAGAGAGAGAGAAATACATACTGAGATGTATTTCTCTCCGAATTTTATCTTTTATTTTTTTATATATCGATTTCTTACCGTTTTGGAAAGAAAACGTTTTTGTTTTGTCAAATTTGCCGCAGAATATATTATTGACAACTCACAATTATACGTACAAAAAATAAATTTAAGAACGTAACATTACGCCTGTAATCCCCGAAGGGATAGGCAGAGGAGCGTAGTACACTTCCACATTTTACAAGATACTTTGTGCGTCTCATGGAAAAGGCATTGAGCCTATTTCCATACACTGAGCACAGATCCAGACTTCGAGTCGCTACTAGAAATTCTAAATTAGAAAAATCGAATAGTAACCGACCCGGCATTTGAACCCAGGACTTCCCGATCAGTAATCGTGCTCCCAACCACTCGACAAAAGAGGCAGTTAAAAATAAATTTAATCTTAGAAATTTGTAATAATATGGAATAATACTCTATTGAGTATAAACTGTCTCCGAATTATAAGATCATCCTAATATTGAGTGGTTAATGAGGACCTCGTTTATGTGGGGTCCTTATAGTATTTCCATAGACATCGCATTAAAACTATCATTCCACATTAATTAGATCCTTTATATTAAATACAGCAGCGCCTTACTGTCTTTAATTTTATAGGTTTCGAAATACAAATTGAAAAGACAGCAATAATAATAATATAAAACCAATATGCAGATATTTTTGCAATGATATAATGATAGTTGGCTTCAAGATAAGACTTTCTATTGACTAAATACAAGCAGACTTCAAGAGAGCCGCTCGACACTAAAATAAGTAAAATAGTATTCAAAATTGAATATTTATAAACGAATGATTTCACAGAGACTATTAATATTGCGTTTTATTTAAAATCAGTTAACGCTTTGCAACTTATTTCGATCAAATCTAAACATATTTTAATATTAATAAAAGGCATTATTAATAAACGAACTTTATTCAATATAAAAACGTCACGAACAGACGGCCAACAGTAGTGTATCGGTAGCCCCGTCAATTTGTATAAGATTGTCCATATAAAAGTAAAGTTATATCGTACTTTAGTGGCGCCGCGCCCCCGCGTTCGCTAACTGGTTACCAGTGATGTACCGACTACTATAAAGTCTTATCGAGCGCAATTTTCAATATATATTTGTTATTAGTAATAACACTACATAAGATTACTTACTACTGACACTATTTACTACGGCCTATTACACGTTAAGGCGCACCTAGATTTACGTACTTCGATCAAATGTGGTCTCGAAAGGTAATGTCACAAATGTATTTAATAGACGAACATCTATTACGAATTTGATGAACTTAGAAGAGGCGACTTAGAAAATAGGTGTGACAATATATATATGTACCTACATTTGTGTATTTTATTCATAGGCTTCTGCGTGCTCGCTATAAGAATAACAGGTTTGATATATTCATAGTTATTTATTTCCATTGAATTTAATTAATATTCCTACATAGTCATCTGTTTCTAAAAATTCAGATCTATGAGCTTTCTAGAGACCAAGAAAATGAATATAAAAAATGTTAACAACAAATGTTATTTTCGACTGCTGTATCAATTAATAAAGAAATCAGCATCGTCCACTTTCTAATACTTCCAATGCTGGAGGCCATTATTTATCAGTATGAGAAGGTTTAAGTTCATAGTTTGTCATAATGACCAAGAACAAATTTGCAAAAAATCACAACACAAAAGTGATATAATAATGATGTAATTAAGCAATGATAAATACGGATATATCGTACGTGTACCATTTACATCATACGTTTTGTTTAATGAATCATTTATTTAATTTTCAAATGTCAACTTGTTTAGGTATTTTTATGTTTAGCAGCATGATCAATCTGTATTGCTCATAATACCACAGCACATATGGAAAGAAACAAATAAAACTATGATGCCATCACCAGTTATCTGATAAGTTTCTTTTATGATCTACTTGTTTGTGTCAGAGAAATAATATTACGCGTAGCATTGTTGATGATAATCTCTTCCGTGGACTAAAAGTAATTTTGTAAAATAATTATACGGTTAAGAATATTGACCCATCATCATCGTCGTTAGCCTCTAGATGTCCAATGCTGGACATAGGTCTCCCCTGACCGGCGCCACTCCCTCCACTCCTGGGTCTCTCGAATCCAGCAGCTTCTCGCTGTCTTCTGATATTGAATATGATATAGATAACATGGCCAATAAAGAAACACAAAATTGTGATCAAGACTCAAAGAAGTAGTGGATGTTATAGAAGTAATAATCAAATTCAGTAAAAATAAGATCAAAATTCTTAATAACATTGTTGTATTAGTACTTAATGAAATACTTTCATTAGTATCGATATAAGTGATTACAGCTTGTAGGAAGGTAGAAGCGGAGGACGTTACTGACGTTGCACCCACAGCCGGCGCCGACAACTTGCTGTAGAGCAGAACGCAACTTGCATAATGAGACAAAACTAAACATATCTTGTAATGAGATGCACTTACATAAGAAGAAAACATCAGACTACTTCCAGTTCACATAAAGATGAAATTAAACTATATAAAAAGCGTCTGAAATAGAAAAAGAAACAAAAATGAAATAAAAGCAAAAATAAGAGAGAAAATAAGGAAAAAAGAGTTTTTAATGATTGAAATAGATAATCACTGAGACGAATGAGAACAACATGTATGAATACATAGTGCTATAGAAAGATATAAAATAAGAGAATGGATTAATTAAGTGCTAATCTATTCGACCTATATTTGGGATTCAATAAAACAGTTTTATCAGTATTTATTATCCTGATGACAATCAGCGAACCGTTGCGGGCGGAGAATATTATAGACATCGCGCCCACTGACACCGCCGTTTGCTATTGAGAAAACCATCATACAAAGCATTGATACAAAACTAAACACGAATGGTAAACGCCCAAACCGAGGTTAACTATTGCTAAGAACGAACGTTGATTTAGTTTAGGCTTAAACAGCGTTAATATCGATCAAAAGTTTAATAATTAAGTATGTAATATTCACAAAGTAACCAGTGAAATATATAACACCACTGAAAAATATTTGGTAAGGAAATCAATATTATGATAACTATGGTATTACAAAAGAATGAGCATAAACCAAATACCATCACGACTAAGTAATAACGAAACCAAATATAATCTAAATATTATTAAAATAGAAAAAATATATATTGAACAAGACGAAATCAAAGGAACAGATTATGCAGCCTGCGAATATTGATAAAAAACGAAACAAATAATGGGATAACTAATAAATATCAATTTGAAATCTAATAATAACAGTTTTACGAGTTTTACTCGATGACAGTCTGCAAGTTGGCGGAGAGCGCGATGCGGACTACACCCACGGCCGATCGACCACAGGTGCTACAAGCTCGTGGAGCCTTCGTCTAATTTATTATATCGGTTTGATAGGCTTTCAAAACATTATGTATATTTAAATCAACGTGACATATAATCATATTAACAGAAAAATTAATGATCTAAGCGTTTGCTGTACACAACTTTTTGTAATTCGATAGGTTTATTTCGCTGAATTCTTGAAAGAAACCAGTGAATTTCTTTTAGGGACATTTTTATATCAAACAGATTTATGGGGTACTTGTATGTTGAGATAGAAAGTCATTAGTACATATTTTCTACAACTTTTCAATTAATTCCATATTCCTTTTGTAGTATAGCAACATAATTATCATAGTTTAGGCATCTGGAAATATAAGTATCAGCATGTGAATTCTTATTTCACAGGAGTCTCTCCTAAGGGCGCTGCATTAGGTACATCTTTGATAATTATAAACAGTACAACATTAACTAGTGACGCTAAAACGATATTATTGCTAGAACAACGGACATGTTAATGGCATAATGAAAGATGAACCTCCACTTAAAGACCTACTCTATGCTTGTAGAAAGCTTAAATGAACTTATGGAATGAACGAACGATGCAACTCGGTACCGGCGTCTGACGACTAACGTATTTAATGAAATTGAACAAACATGTGGGAGCACAGAAAATAATGTGATGCTATGCACACTGCTATTTTTAACACATTGTCCAAGTGATACACATTCACAAACATATGAAGTACTAAAAGTATTTAATGAGACTAAAAATCATTAACTCAAGCTTGCCATTAAATTCACTGATTAAAATGAAGACGGCATGTTATACGAGTATACATATTAATAAATGAAGAATAAAACTTTGGGTTAAGTAATGTATTTTTTTCAAACGTCATTTGTTTTGTGTTCCAAATTCAAATAATACGTCAAATCAGTGTTGCTCATTCACAAAAAAAAATAAACAGACAGTTAATCTTAGATGCGACGCCTGTTCAGCCTACGTAGTCCATGACCCGTGCGAAACGAGTTTTGATTTTATAGAGCTTATAAATTTTCGTGATTATAACATAACCTGATCCTGATAGAACTAAAACTTCCACAAGGTTCCCGTTGGTGCGCCCACACTGTTCAAGCTATTAATAATCCAAGTTACAAAGACAACAGTGCTTGTAAGAAACCTAATACTCGCATTTCATTTGTCTGCAAAAGTATACATAAACTTTATATTTATATATGCTTTATATTTATATGTATATTTTTATATGCAAGTATTTGTACCAACGATAAATAATATACTTTTGACTTTGAAAGCTTTTATGTGATCCCTTTTTTGAGTTATGAGTAATAAGCGTAAATTATGGAAGAGAGTTTTTGTTTAATTATGTCATCTGAACTATAACTCGAACCAGCAAAAAAATCAGCGATAGTCTAGTGGTTTAGAATTCAGCCACTCTGGAGGTACTAGGTACTAGGTACAGGTATTTATCATATATTATTTTCTATTGCCGAAGAAGACTGAGAAGACTTATGTATATGGAAATATTAAAAGTTTTTATGGTGATGATAATAAACATACCTCGATGGTAATGATAACAAGTAAAACAAAATTGTAAAAAAAAAAATTCTCAACATCGTACGAAACTCACCAAAATCGGACAGCTATTCCAAATTTAAACTCTTCAAATGCTTTTACGCAACTGTACAGCAGTTGCCAGTAAAGAGTAAATTAATAAACATCAACGAACAATTTTTTAAAGTGTGAAGCGTTAACTTTTTTAAACCTGGCAATACCCAATTTACGTCATTCGTTACCATAAAGATTATTTTAATGATTGACTTTTTGCGGCGCCATACCAGTGTCTATTTTTTTTATTTTACACTTAAATATTTTGCGAACAAAACAATAAGTCTCATCACCCACCCGCCATGCTGTCAGCGTGTATAAAAATAATAATACACCATTGTAGGAGAAAATGTTATTTGTTATACACAAACATCGACATTTAGATGTAGACTTACCTCATTTATCATATTACAATCACTTGTATGCAATAACAATGCTCTCATTAAATTTAGTTCAGGATGTTTTTCTGTTGTTACAAAAACAACCCAACCAACGTAAATTCTTAAGATATGATATAGCGTAGTTTTAAAAAGATATATCTCTTGACGACGGCTTGAATTGAATTGTCGAGGTTTCTTCAAACATCCGGAAGTTGGAAAAACAAACTGGCACATACAACGTTCCAGAATAGTCCGTAAGGGATAACCACGCATATATCGTTTGGATAGTAAACTGGCACACTAATTGTTGCTGGCGCTTCAATCGTTAAATAGCCGAAAAGAATATAATCCTTTGAAAACCTTTTGATAGCAAGATCTTTTGAGAGCCGAGATTAGTATGAGACAAGATGTGATTAGATTAAGAAATACAATGTGGTAAGAGATTTAAGGTAATTATTACATTAGTGTTGCTTAGAATTCTGTCTTTTATTCCGGAAGCCTGGAACAAGCCTGTTATTTTACAAAGTTGTATGCATTTCTAAGATTAAATATTACTATTCTAATGCTGAAGATGGATATCTGAAACTTCTGCTTGAGAGTTCTCGAAAATGTTTTTTAAGGTGTAAAAGCTTATCAGTACTCACTTGGTCACCATGATCGATTATGAAATTAATCCCTTTTATTTTGAGACTTGCGTATCTTTAAGCCAGAAAGGTTTTAGGATTGGATGATGAAGTGAAACAATTATGTATATTATTTACAAAAATCATAATAACTTTAAACACTAAACAATAAACGCAACAAATGAGAAAAAATATATAGGTATTGGAAATTCTGAGAACTACGCAAGAAAAATGAATAGGAGATTTTTTGCAGCAATATCTCAAATATCATTTTTAACGTTCATACGTGGGAAGATGGTGTACGATATATATATATAAACAAAATCATGAGTTCATAATCCATAAATGAAAAGATTTACATACATAAACAATACTAAATATCGTGGTTAAAGCCACAATAACAATGCTGGCAGAATGAAAATGAAAAAAAAACGACTCAGTAAATCGATTGATTTGCAGATAAGAAAAAGTGTGAAATAAACTCAATCCAAAAAACATTTGAAAGTATACTACGAGCTTTTGAAATTTTATAATAACTGTATCTTCATGATTGCGTCTTTGCTAAGTGGTCTATGAACTATGATAATCCCATGACAATAGAAAAATAAACTGTCATCTAGCGAACAAATCACTGTTCGAATCTATCTTACTGAATAATAACCACTTATTAACACAAACAACAAAACTATATTACGACTATAATATATACGAAATTAGGCCATTTATGATAGTGTTAGCGCCAGTATTTTCGCTTATATCTAAGGTATTTACGGCCAGTTCTTTAACTAGTCTCTAATATCGTTAACAAGGCAGGCAAGGCTTTTAGTCAGCTAACAAAGAGAATTTCTTTTTGCCACAATTAGTTATTTCATCTTTGATGCAACAGCCATACCAATACTTACGTCCATGGATATGAATCTGTCTCGAAGAAAGCAGATATTTCCAAATTTCGAACCTTTTAGACATATTCTAACGTTTTAAATGCATTTTACTTCGTTGGTCAAATGTTTGCAAGGTCTTGAACTCGATTTCCGGGTCGAATATTGATGTGTTTATCTAACTTGAAATTCTAATAAGAAGCTCGGTGTTTGTATTTAGAATCACTAGTAAATTGTAGAAATGAGCTGCACTACTCTTGCCTACCTTTTCGGAGAAGTACAGGCGTTAAGCTACAGTCGCACCGTACGCCATGAATAAAATAACGTTATGTTCACTCATGCTTTTTATGAACTAACTTCCTTGAAAAGTGACAGGCAAACTATACCAAGGAAATCCTGACAAATTCGTGTTGTATATTCTAATTAATGCAAATCAACTATGATAACCCATGGAAGAAGACAGACATATCAAAGGGGCCGAATGCCAAAACATTTGATAGTATCTTAATCGTTGACACCTACGCGCCGCAACACAATGGCCACAGATATTTTTTGCCGCCAAAAATATTAAACTAGTGTGTTATGTCATATCGGAACAAGTATTGTATCATATTCTGATTGATATCCAGATTGGTTGGACCAAAAAATGTACATCTCCCTACACAAAACCTGCCAAGACAATACTGTACTACATCTTGTTAGTATCCAGTTCATTTTAGTGTACATTTAAATCGAAATGTTTGTAATTTATTTTATCACAAAATATTTTCTTTATATACATACAATTAGTTTAAACCAGTTGAAATATTTTTAGACCCGTTGTAAACTCTATGGCTGTTTCTTATCGATGGTTTTCACATCTCCAGATTGTATATGGAATACGAATACTTTACAAAAATTAGGTCGTCATAACGTCTTTTTGACTGAATCAACAGTTATCCAATTAAAGTCAAAAGACGATGACGAATTAAAATTTTTAAGATCGAATTTTGAATTTCATTCACGTATAAATTTGGAAAGCTTAAAATTATAACGCCATTGAAATTTGTCTCTATGAGAATATGTATCTATCTATATTTCCCACGAAGTACACTAAAAATTCATTTAATTTATAATAAGGATTTCAATCCATAGCGATTAAAGACAATAATACTAGAAAGTAATTCTTAGAATTTTTCCGATTTCACATACGAATTTACAAATTATGTTTGTCTTTTGATCCGTTTCGTCTTACTTGGCGTCCCCATTTTAGTAAGTTTCCGGGTAGTTTTCATATGTAGTCTGAAAACCTTCTCCATTCTTTTCAGATACGCAATGGCACCCCCAGGAATCCTGGTTTTGGCAATAAGCATCGTCGGAACAATGGCCTTTATCCCCCATGGTTCTATTGGGGTAAGGCCTGTAAGTATCCTTCACTTTAGTCTTTATTATGTACAAAAACGTTAATTAATTAAAACTGAAAGAAAAAATAAAATTACACAGTCAGCCATTGGATGAGTGATCCGCACTTGAACGTGGTTTATTACACTCCATGTCTCTTTCAATCGACGTTAAAAAGAGCTTAGATCACATTTAAACTTAGTTTTTCATTTATATTAGCTTAAAACAAACAAAAATAAAATCTAACGAAGAAACTCACTTGCAGCAAGACCAAATCCTAACCGAAGCATTACTGAGAGAAGTGGTTGAACGCATGGGCAAGGACTTCAACGAGGCAGCGTCCAGCTACCTCGAGTTCCCATCCAACGAGCGACACCTTGCCTTGATGGCGCGCGCCAATAAGGAGTTGGAACATGAGCAATTCGACTACGATTCATTGATTGACGGGAACCCCAACCCCAGCCTTCGCGATCAGGAATATCTGCAGCACAGGTAACAACACGATTGTACTTATACATCCTACTTAGTGTGGTATTGACCCTAATTGTAGAACCTTATCTTATGATAAAATACATAATCGCTTGCATAATCCACGGTAGCAGAGTATGGTAGGTTGGCTCTCTCCAGCTAATAACGATGCGTTCATATTCTACAAAACTCCACCATAAAGCGACGTACTAAATCTTGCAACTTTGCTCAATGCGGCACCGTTTCCTGCAACTCTACCCCGTGCTATGCTCTACTGTGCTGGCTACGCCCATCGTATCTGTCACGAGGAATTTTTTATCAGGGAAAAAAAATCCGTTATCAGTGTGATTTTAGGTTTATTTATTTTAGGTTATTTCGGGTTTATTTTCGAAATTTTCTTGTGAGCGGTTTTGCGACAGAATGCCCATGCTGTCACTGCGTTGTTTAATAATATGTTAATTATATAGAACTCTGTTCCCGTTCCCATTAGCCTCCAACCTGATCATTTAATTTAACATAAAAAGCATATATGAACAGTACGCGCCAAACTTCTGGTTTTAAATTTCATTATAATGGTAACACTCGCCAGACGAGTATGTTATAGGCATCAGGACTAAATTCTCTAAAGTTGGAAAACTGGCTCAACCGTCACGTTGAAGAGCCAAAGCAATTAGCAAAAGAAAACAATTGAAAACCCACGACACCAAATATCAAATTGCTATCTCACTGCAAGCAACTGTACCTATGATCACATACACGCATCATTCGATTCTCGTATGTTTTTAAATAGCTGTCCATCTGCGAGTTTATTATTGTTAGGTTGTAGTTCCGTAGCCAAGCGCTAGTGCTAACTTAAAGTTTTTCAGCAGTTCCTTGTGGGGCCATCAATATGTAACTGGCGGTGCGGGAGAGGGCGAGCAGCGGCTTCAGCCTTCCGGAGGCGTACCCAATCGCCAGATGGTGAAGACCGACGCAGTACTTCCAGCTTACTGCAACCCGCCCAACCCGTGCCCCGTTGGTTATACTGGTAAATTGATTTTCTTGAGACTTGATAGCTTACGCTACCATTTTTCCAGCACACCTCCGCATCCCAGTCATATAAGATCTACATTCATAAATTTTAACAATAGATAGTTATAGTATTTGAAAAGTATATTTTTTGAACAGTATTGTATTTGAAAAGTATTGTATTTGAAAAGTATTGTATTTGAAAAGTATTGTATTTGAAAAGTATTGTATTTGAAAAATAATAGTATTTAAAAAGTAAAAGTATATGAAAAGTAAAAGTACATGAAAAGTAATAGTATTTTAAAAAGGGTGGGTTACCTTTATATACTTAGGGAACGTACTCTAATAAATACATGTTGACTGTTGACACGCCGAATATAAGACAACTCACTTGTAACGTTTTGCCGTTTAGAAGACCAAGGCTGCATCACCGAGTTTGAGAACACGGCCGCCTTCAGCCGAGAGTACCAGCTGTCGCAACGTTGCATGTGCGACGGCGAGCACATGTTCAGCTGCCCTCCAGAATCTCCCACCGACATGGACATCAGATACCCTGATCACCACAAGAGCCTGGTCGCCAAGAAGTACCAGCCTGACGTACGTATATAGATATAGTTTGATCATACATCACGACTATAGTTCAACAATTTACATTAAAGAGGTTTTTATTGAAAATACTATCGTAGAATGAAAAACCAAAAAGGTTTTTATAAGACAATTGCTTCACTGTTCATTATTAGGGTAACAATTGCTACAAGGAATACTTAACAATTTTTAGATAACCCTAGAATATTCATGTTTTAAGTTAAAAATGTGTCAGCACACGATAAAATAAACTTAATTGGGTATAATTGGTAATAAAATAAAATATATAGATGGATAAAAAAAATCAATAATAATATTATGAAATTTAAAGATTTGATGATAATGTTTTCCTTTTTTTTATGGCAGTTATCAGAATAGTGTTCGGAATTACGCGGTAAACGTAAATAACAACCTCCCTCCTACTTAAAATACGCTTCACAAATTTTATTATTATTAACTTCAAGCGCTTCTTGTTATTAGATACTTATACAATTTAGACGGTGGGCACACAAATCTACAATATTTCACGTGGTTTCCAACTTTTAGGCAGAAAATCCATTCCTGACTGGCGAACGTTTACCGACCGCCGCAAAGAAAGGATATGACGTACGAGCGATCTAATCCCACCGTTCTTAATTTAAAATAGGAATAAGTTTTAAATACATCTGGATGTGTATTTAGTTTTTGAGTATACTTCTGTATCTTATACAATTTACTATATTCCTTCTAAGTATTTGTGATGCAAAGATTGAACGTATTGGTACCTACTATAAGCTTTCATCGGGATTCAAAAGCTTAAACTTTTTCAAATGTAGTAAAGTGATCAAAGTAAATAGTAAAAAAATGAATAAAAAGTTAAGAAACAAAATGGTGTCAATAGATAGGAAAGATTACATCAATGTGAAGGGTAAGCATGCGAAAAACGAAACGAAAATGCATGATTGAACGAAACAGATCTATTAGGCAAATTTGTTACTTAACATCTACGTAAACCGAATTTTAGTAATACCTATTAAATAAAGTGTTTTAACACGATAGAACAGTAAAAAAGTATGATACTTTACTACAAACACCGTTTGGTTTTATTGACATTTTATAAATATTCCATACACGTGTTCTAACGAGCCAGTCAGTAGGCATATTTATCAATAACAAGCTAAAGCCGGCGTGTCGAAAAAATATCATTAAATTATAATTAAAGAAAAGGTTATGTCAGTCAGCTTCAATCAGTAACATTTTAAAAACTAGACGCCCTATGAATAAAACCATGTCT
>DWMG01002771.1:0-12743 GCA_018244855.1 Elbella merops
AGGTGCGCGCCATGGATTTGAACCCAGGACCTCCGGAGTGAGAGGCTGAATTCTTAACCACTAGGCTATCACTGCTTCACTGATACACTTAAACCATCTTGTTGGAGAGTGCACTTATGCTTAATACATGATGATGATAGTAATTTTAAATTTACTTAAAAAGGAACGTCAATACGGCATAGTTGTAGATGTATTTAGTAGTTTTCCCTTATCCAGTTACTCCATTTTCCTTCAATAATAATACCACTACGTAACTTGTCAATAATAGTGTGATGTAAAAATCACACTCTTCAAATTCAAATCCGAACAAACTTGGCGTAGTGTTAGCGAGATATTATCATGATAATACCTGATGAGTCTTTTTTAACAACTATCATGGCCTACATCGGCAAATTGGTAATGAGAACTCCAATTAAAAGGCTTTGTCGTTCCGTTGTATACAATAAAACGTGTTGTTAAACTTCAGCTACTGTTATAACACACCCTCGTTAGTGCTGTGTCATTCTCGGATGTAGAACTCGATGCTTTGGTGAGGTAATAATGACGTTGATTTTTGCGCACGGCAGAGCTGGTGGCCACGTTCAATTTTTATGTACAACGTAAGTATAAAAAAACAAGGGCAAACCCTTGGTACTTGTTTTTTTAAGTTCGTTCTATTTTTTGGCATTAAGAATAGGGGATGAGCCTATTGCCATTTTTTTAACTGATGAAACGTGGGAGTGTACTACACTTCGTTGCTTACCCCATCGAGGATAATAGGCGTGATGTTACGTTCATTCAAATTTAAAGATTTCTATAGCCATTTGATGTCTTTTAGTAACGGAATTGTTTTAGTGCTAGCCATGTGTTGTAAATGACACGTACATTGCACTGTATTCCAGAAATTCTACTGAGAAAATTATGCTGAATGAAAATTGTAGTCTACTAAAGGAACGAATGAAAGAAAGGAACGGAATATGTAAAGGAACGAAACATCATTAACGTCAGGTACACGTTCGCGCTTATGCGCTCGACCTTTTGAAAGCCGCCCGCTTTCACGCTTTTGTGAGGCCTTAGATGTTGGAGCAGTGGAAAGAAGACTAAGGAGAAGGGGACAGTAGGCGGTGATACTTGGCAGCTGTCGAATCAAAATATTTTCAAAATCGTCCAAACGGTTAATTTACTCTTCTTTGGCCTGCTTATGTAAAGGTTTTTCGAGTCCTGTAAGAGTCATAAGTTAGTGCTTGCTAAAAACCAATTAATAACAATAATAATAATAACAATTTTCTTGTTGCCAATTGTATATTTTGCACTTATTTGATTGAATATTTTATCAGTGAAACAATGGTCGTATCGTTTTATTTTTTGACACAGGTCATATTTTTCACAGATGGAGAACTTTATGGAGAATTTTAATGCGTACGATAGCTTATATTACGATTTCCTAATCTATATTTATTATTCTATGAGCTTATCAAAATTCATTACACAGAGCCTTTTACCATACAAAAACATCGTTACCAATTCGCTATACACAAAACCCAAAGGTTCTCGAAACGCCCACAAGTCCAAAATTATAGGGCATAAAATATCCTTGGGATTTCTATGATCGAAAAAAAAATACACTTTTGTACCCTTACGAGAAACAAAGGGCATTCCATATACCAAAATAATAATCTGGGGTCTCTTTGATACAAAGCGATCGGATAAAAATAAGATGCCTTACAAATGGACCGCCTGCCTACAGGTACGCGGTGAAAGAAACCACAGAATGTATATCAGATAGAAGGGACAATCGTAGTAACAGGCCATATAATTTATTTGCTTAGTTTTTTGAACTATATTTTCTTTTTACATTAGATTTATACATAGGTATATTGGAACCAATTCATCATAAATTAAATGTATGGATTAGTTTATATGGGTATCTATAGATACTCTGACAGAAATATTAAGCAATTGCAGAAAATTAAAAACAATAATTTTCGAATAATAGTTGTCTTTTGTAAATAAGTGACAACTTAGGTAGCCTTTCCTATATGTCGAATAACGTATTTCCATTGTCTTTAATTTCCACTGTCTTTGATTTTATTTCGATTATCATTACTTATTGATCACTCCTCGTATTTTCATACAGCGGGCACAAAACCAAACTGCATGCTCCTACTGGGTTATTCAAGTTAGTAAAACATAGTAATATTTTTCCCGAGCCGGTTGGTAGAACCCAGGACCTCTTGATCACAGCAGTCACGTTTGCAACCTCTCGACCAACACCGCAAAACATACAAAGTAAAGATTTTACACTTTTTGCGATGACGGTCCTTTCTACAAATTCATATTCCATGTTCGTACCTTAATAAGTGATTTAAGTTAGCAGACATGAAATTTCTCTAGTTAATGTGGGTTTTATTTTGTTTACGTTTCCACAAAAGACGCTACTGAAGTTCATTGGTCTTGACTGTTCTGTTGTTCGTAAATTTATCTTTATACCCTGTTTTATATCTGTCTCTGTTTTTATTGTTAGTATTTGTGTCTTTGCCATTTAGAAGTTGTTAGTCTGAGACAGTGTTAATAAGAACGCTTTTTAAGGTGTCTCATATCCCGTTTTTTTGCGTCGAAAGTTCTCAAAAACACCAATTTTGATATATGAACCAATTTTGATATATTTGATGAACAATTTTTAATTTAGTAGACATTATTTGTTTATTTTTCACTTTTATTAATATAATTATAAGTATACTAAAATTTATTAGACAAGTCATGTATAGGCATTCATATTTTCGCTTTTATGCCTTGAAACATAATCATACAAAGTATAAACTAATAATACTCGTATAGTTCATAGCATTGTTTAATGGAAGGAAAATATCGTGAGAAAACCTGCACACCTTAGAATTTATACATAAAAATTCTAAGGTGTGTTAAATCTGCCAGCCCGTACTTGGCCAGCGTTGCCATTATTCCCATGTTCTCATTATTTCCATATTCCATCAGTGAAATGATAAAAGGTTCGATTATTATTATTATTATATAGCAGTAATCTTTCAAGTACTTTTCAATATCTGGGGACAAAAAAGCATGATAGATATATAGGTAACTGAAATTAACCCGTTAAGTTTAGGCAAATCCCAAGGTCTAGGCAACCGGATAAAAAACTCAAATAGTACTGACTGATCATTTATCAGAAATTCCTTAAATAATTTGTAATAAGACGTGTAAATATTTCAAGCAGTCGGTTGCTCACCGAACTTTAAGATAACTGTAATTGTAATTGTAACTGATGATTTAAGATAATCTGTCAATCTTTATAAACGATTTTTCACAATACAATAGTTCACAATTAAACGGACGGGTGTATAAATTTATTCGATTGGATATAAATCAAACACCTTTCCGACCCCAATTGGATATGGTCGCTACCCTTGATGAATGAATCGGAATTTATCCTTCTACATCTAACAATGCTATATTAATATTTGCCTAATATTGAAATAGTTTAGGCCAAGTACCAAAACCCATGTGTAATTAACAACCAACATGAAAGGTATAATTAAAATACGCAATAATATTCTGTGAAACCGTCATGCTTATTATTAAACAAACCCAAATCAAATTGAGGTGTTTCACAAATTATTTACACAGGCCCGGAATTAAAACAAAAAGTTCTCCAGGCCTTTAAATCATTTCGGATATACCGCACCCGGCTAACTATTGATTGCCGGACGCGAAAACAATACTGATGATATTGTACCGGATAACGTTAATTCGCGAAATTTTACTAGGGTGTCTTATTACTCTTTTTAAGTCTAAGAACCGATATCAGATATAGTAGGTATAGATATGCTTGTTGGTGCAGTATTTGTAGAATTAATTGTTGAGTTGGAGGTTGCGAATTCGACTTCCATACAGGACCATTATACATATGTATGTATGTGTCAAAGTGTCTGCATAGTTAAAATAAAAAGTGAATGTAAATGACATTAGAGTAAAAAATTTAATAAATATCCTTTGTCCTTATTAACAAAGTTCTTGTTTGAGAAACAAACAATTTTATATTAGGACATAGCCTAAATAGTGTAAGGAGAGATAAGATTGAAAATGAAATAACTTAGAATGAATATACAAGCAAAAATAAAAAAAATGATTAACTAATAAAGTCAATAAAATAGATGACATTTGTGTGGAAAAGGTTACAGACGGTTTTTTGGAAGGATGAAAGGGTCAATTTTGTGTTTATCAGCTTTACCTTTTATAATGCCCCACAGACTTCGAGTACATCACGTTTTATTTTAAATACACGTCGTGTTTATCTGCTTACCACAAAACAGCAATAATGATGTAGAATGGCCCGGAGTTAATTAACTGCGGGCTCTTAAAGTAATCTTGAACCGCCTATCTTAATAGATCTGTTGTTTTGCACCGTCTCCGAGTGAATTTCTTGTGGTTTAAATTTGTAACGCTATTTCAAGGATTATTGGATTTTGGTTTGCGGTTATATGTGCTTCTCGGATATATTTCTCTTTTGAAAATGTTATTTTTATAAGTATCTATATTTCGCATTAACTTTCCATAACTATATTTCACTAGTAGTCATGTCTACGGTTCTATTTGAGATCATGTATATATAGATGACCATGGGCGATGTCATTTGTAACTAACTACTGCATATTTATTTCGTGCTCTTCTCATTGAATAAATATCGTCTTCAAGAAATTGTTCCGTTATGTCTTAATGTATTTATTTTGTCTCGCCCTTTTTGCCTCATTTTATTAATTTTTTCTTCTTCTGCTCAATAAAAGTGGAAGGGATTCAAGTCCATCTTAGTAACCCAAGCTAACCTCATCTACTTATTCGTTGACCAGCGGATCGCGGTATAGCGTAACATACCTGTTGGTTGCCTACGGGTAGCAGCGTAACCTTACCTAACCTAACTTAACCCAACCCAACCTGTATGCTTAGCGTTTTATGTTATGTTCAGCACTGTATTTTGACGGATTTATGTGGTTGATGATAATTAAGGGGAGCTCTATTAAGTGAAGTATTTCTGCAATATAGCACACTTGGTTGCTTATGTTCTAATGTAAAAAGTATCATTCAAAATAGAGGAGAAACCCCAAAAGGAGTAGATACATCTGTAAGCAGTGGCCCACTTCGAATCAGATGGTCTTTACGTTCGTTTGCAGAATACATTAGAAACACACACGCCTGTTTAAGTTTTCATGATAATCAGTTATCCCTTTGAAAACCTAAGATGTAATTTTAGATTTACTAACAAAAACTTATGCGTAGTTTTGTATTTTCGAAGTTTTACGATCGAAACGAAACGACCGTTGACTTTCTATACAATTAAAATATGGTTTAGAAACTTAGCCAAATGCCAACTAAATTAATTTCTAGCTCAACTCAAATTCGCTGTGCAACCAGACGAGATCGTTCGGAGGTCATCGTCCCATCAAATTAAGTTATAAACTGAAGGGGAGATTTGTCATCTTTAGACTTTGTTGGTACGATATTCAAACGAAGTTAGATAAGATGCAAAACAGCCTGGGACATTGAAAAGGCAGGAACTGCCGATGTCACTGAGTTCGAAGTTGAAAAGAGAAATGAACAAACCTTACTGAATATATTTTGTTCTGACGATATCAATATGAAGTAAGTAGTGAAGCTATTATTAACTCAAAATATGAAAGGGATGTTAGCGAATTTAATAACAATGTTACAAAAATTGAAATATTTTGCTTAATCCGATTTGACTGTCACAGATGCCTCGGTGGTTCGGGCCTGTGGAAGGAATGGCAGACAAAAGTGTGAAAAAAAAGGAAATACAATGTGAATATTAAGAATGCAGGTGAAACCAGAGTTTACTGACTAGATAGATCAGATACTGAGCGATGGGGAAGCCAGAGGTCTCTGAAAACACTGTGCGGGTATGAAGAAAAGTGATAAATGTAAAAGAAATACGTCAGGTCTATAAGGATTGAGATATTTAATCCTTTGATTTGGCGTGATGGTGAATTGAAATAATAATAAAAAATAATTGTTAGTAATTTTAAAGATAGAAATTTGTCAAATACAAAGCTTTCATTTACTTTTATTCATAACAAGTATCACACTGTTATCTTTTTTTGCGGTTATTCTATCCGCTGCGTATGGGTCTTCACGTCATTTAGTACGAATATTTTTAATGTTTCAAATTTCCTTGTAAACTTCTTAGTTCATCGCATAATCGTATGTCCATTAATCGTAATTTAAAAAATACCTAACGGTACTATGTTTTGGTGACGGCTAAAAAAATGCTATTTATAAAAATATTCTTTGCTGCTGGTACTTCACCAGGAACTTTTCTCTTGCTGAAGGTGAAATCTGAATAGTTCTGATTTATCTTCATAATAAAAACTTCGAAGCGCCTTCCGAATGTGCCAGTTACGTGAAACGGAACGGATTATGACCGGATCTTGGGATATTAGAAATATTGCTGCTAAAGCATTTCAAGATAGTATGTAATAAAAGTTATTTATTGGAACGTAGGACTTCATATAAAATAATGCTAGAATTGTTCATGCAGGTTTCATGATGCAGTCAGAGTCAGACTGGCTTTCTAAGAATTCGAAACGTGGAGGTCTGGTGAGACCACTGAGATGATGAATGATACATTACATTTTCCATACCTTAATGTATACTAATTATAATAAAAAATGCAGTCAAACTATGATTTCAATGAAACAGCGATCTAAATTAAATATTATGTGAGTAATTTAATTTCAAAAAAAGACTTCGGCCAGAACTTCTTTCTATAAACCAATTTGAGGCAAATAAGATTTTCTGTTCGCAAAAGATATAATTGCATTTGAGTTAAATCAATTGGTACAAACGTGTGCCGGGACTTATGAGAGCTGCGATTCTGTGGAATTAATACTTAACGGCATTATTGGAATCTCGATTAGGATTGGGTCGTCATCTTGTACATAATATGAACGATTTATTGAATCTACAAAAGTGGATGATCGTTGAAGATTTTATCATGCGTTCTTATAGGATCTTGTTTCGACAAACAAGACAATACTAACTGGGTATTATTGAGCAATAAAACAGGAACTAGATGAACATTAAATATTAGGACAGACGAAGAGATTTGGTGGCATGCTTTCATAACGGGCGCCTGTAGTGATGTTGATAATTATAACGATGATTATCTATTGTAGGTGTCATTTTAGCAGGTTGCAGATAATAACGATAATACTTACACTACTTGGTTTAGCTCTTGTAATATTTGCAGTACATACAACAAACAAAATTCATTTAATACATAAAAACACATTTACTTTTAAGCTCCAAACTCCCGGTTCTCTAGTTGCATTTATTTCAATAGAACGAAAATTTTAATGTAACGACGTAGAAGTATGCACATTACTTTTTATTTGATGCAAAAAAGCACAAAAGATAACACGTGTATTACGAAATTATGTTCTTGTAAATGTTTTAAAAAAAAAAGTTTTAAAATATGTGAAGTCCATGTAATTCTTACAAACGAAAAATATACTACGAAGTTAGTAAAAAATTGTGATCCATTGCATGTTTCATATAATCACAGATTGTTACGCACTACTGTGGCGACATGGAGCTGTAATTAATTATTAGTATAGATTAATGAAGGTGGTCTTTCCATCAGTCTTCTAAAACTGTTTAAAAGAATTGCAAAGATTTTGAATTATTTAGTTGTATATGAGGTTTTCTCATAGAAACAGAAAGGTTGATAGCTTAATATGCGATGGAAAATATTACGAAAAACTCAATGTTTACATGTTACGCCACGATGTATTCCTTGAGGATTCTGAGATTCTTCATGACTAGATGTTAGATTTCAATTACTAGAATTCTGGAATGGAAGTCTAAAATCTACATTACGATACTGTCACTGCCATACACATATAATAAGCATGAATATTACAAAATAAAAAGAAAGTAAAGTATTATTTTATATATGTATTTCCCAAAACCCATTCATACATCAGATAACAGGCCAGACAGCCGTATAACTTCATCGACCATATTGTAACATGACTGTACTTATTAAATAAATTGTATCCTGCAAGCAATAGTGAGCAATCTCTATGTAGTACTCGTTTATTCCCATCATGAAATTTAATGTCCGGATGTAAGCTTCCGTTTTTATGGCGCATAAAAATTCTGTGTCTCTGTCACTACACAAAGTTTTTCTAGTAAAAAGGTAGATAAAATTTGCTCGACGTTGCATGTAATATTCAAGATTTGGTAAGGTTTTATCGACGTTCACGTATTTGGGCCATGGCTAGTTTCAGTTTGTTGAATGTGGCTTATTTATGAAATCAGGTCCACTTACCATAATAGTGTGCTATGTTTATATTGGGGTTTTGAGGGAAATAGCTTTTGCAGCGCCAGTAGGAAACGAATGTTATATATTGGTAAACCTACACGTTGTTTTGCGCCTGTCTCTTTAGATGGTAAACAGTGAGAGTAGATTGCTATCTGCTAAGATCCAATCAAACTTACTTTCTCTCTTCAACTTTAAAAAAAGTATTTTTATTACTAGAAAAACTATTGTAATAAAAATATTTTTAAAAAGATTGCACACAGAGCCGAACGTCCACAATATAAATTTTAACTATGAAAGCATACTCACAAAGACAATGAACACAAGAACCCAGAGATATAAAATAGGACTATTCATCGAGATAGAAACGTTCCATGCGGAAACCGGCAGGTCTTTTGTGTTCAGGAGATTAGCCAGTTCCGGCGAGGTATATCAGATTTGATATAGGAACGCAAGCTAACTTTATGGGGTTAAATTCAACAAATCTGAAGCGGTTATATAACGATATTTAAAGTTTGGCCAAGGCGGGCACTACTGGCTCTTAGATAGATGACCTTCGGTGGCAGACAAGATCATTTCCGTATTTTGATTGAACGGCAAATCCAAACTCGATTTTTATCTTTATATAAAATTCCAAATGAAAAATTTAATATCTACAAAGATTCTTTTAGCAAATCAAGTACTGAATATCTTAGTAAGTAAAAAATTCAAAGTCATTAATTTAGTTGTTTTTTAGGGTGTAGCAAAATAAAAAAACGTCTGGTAGAGGGAAATGTAATGAAGATTACGTTCGCTATTATTTATATTTGGGGTTTAAACACAAATGTGTGGCTATTCGTGAGGACTAGGTCGTTTTCATATTTTATTGCTGCTTTTAATTCCGGTCTTGTAATGTGATAAGCCTAATAATAGCACGTAAGATGCTGTTTGTTTTTAGCGTCATTGAACCTTACAAATGCACTGCAATTTAAATAGTTAGATGCCTGAATCAAAGACCCAGGCCTCAGACCTTCAAAATACTAAGGAAAGGGAATGTATAGGATAAAAAGACTGGGGAGGTCGAGAATGGTAAGACTTTCCTTTATCAGCGAGGTTCTTGACAGAATGCTGGTTGATTGCATCTTAAGCCAGAAGATTATCTTGCCGATTCTCCAGTGGTAGATACTTTCCTATACTTGAATTCGGAAGCATATAAAAAAAATCTGGTTAATAATGACTTTTCCTAAATCACCATGTTTAGGAGCAGAATATTATCAGGAGCAGTGTATGACGTCTGTTATAACAAAACTTGACGGGCATGGTGAGCGCTAATGTTTCATGTCGTTCTTGGTTCAGAAATAAAACAGATATTTTTACGTGCTGATTAATGGTCCCTTAAAATTTGCATATTACGGGGTCATTATCCGTCATTTGTGAAATAGATTCGGTGAAATACTCTGTGAATACGGAGTCGCCGTTCGACTTGGTACTAAGTGGGAGATGGTCAACGATTATCCCGATAAAAGCAAAAGTACTTAAGAGTCCACTGACATTTTTAGAACTTTAATCTAGTATTTTGATTCAATATTTATTTTTATGTTATTAATTAAATATATTATTTGTTCAACACGATAATAACAGTTAGCTTCATTTTTATTGTCCTATTTGTAAAAAAATTCACACAAATATAATATGAACAATTAGACCACGCAAGGGATTAATTGAATGCACCAGGCAGCGTATAAGTGCGTGGTGAACATATAACTGTTACGGCAAATTGACCGTCGATAATAAATTAAATATATAGTGGTTTCACGGTTTAAATGGGATCACGTAATCAAGACACAGATTTGCGTCCGGATATCTATTAGGTACCTTCCACTGAAAGGTTTTTATAAGTTAAATGGGTCCATCATATTTGGATAGAGTTAGCGTGCAGTTTTTAATAAAGTCTAAAATATAAGAATAAAATTAAACACACTCGATACTTCTTTAATGTCAAAACAACACTCTTCTTTTGTGGTAAGACTACCCTTGACACTTCTTTAATAGTAAAACTATACTCGATTCTTCTTTAATAGTAAAACTATACTCGATTCTTCTTTAATAGTAAAACCACACTTGATACTTCTTTGTTATGCAATCGGAACTACTCCATTTAGAGGACAATAAGATGTAAGTTGGTCGGCGAGTATTCGTCGGCTATTAATCTCCTCTACGACGCTTTAAACCACCGCTTTTTCCATTGTCCCGCCGTAGGGCAAGCGGAGCTACAATGAATTATCCTTTGTAACTCAATAGCTAGACACTTGTTATGTAAGAATTGTGACGTCACAACGAAAAAAAGAACTGTAAGAACTGTGACGCCCCAGCGAGAAATTGTAAGGAAAAATCACAGTTGCTCTGATTCGTTCATGTCATATTATTATTCTATAGCAGTGACAGTCGAGTGGATTAGAATTTATGCTTCCCGTCCGGGAGCCCGGGATCCAACCACATCTGTTTCTTTACAGAGTTGTGGTTTTTTATGACTAAACATCACTTGATGTGACAATTAAGAAATATTTTGTGAGAACAGCTGCATGCCTTGGCGTTATCTGTATTTCGTATGGTGTTTAAAGTCTGTCAACATTCTTCTTATATTTAAAGAAGACATAGAAAGAGAGAAAGGAAACTTGATAACGATGATGATCATAGTTTAACTTAAATATCCTTAGATGCGATTTTGTAATCAGAAAATTTGTATGTAAAGAGACGTGAGAAAAATACTGTTAAATATACACGGCAGTGTACAAGTTTTATTTTTCAGGATTCGACGGACATAGTTTTAATTATACGGAGGTTATACGTACGATAGAAATTTAACGCCGACACGTGTTTTAGAGAGCAGAGATAAGAGGTAGAGGTAACTTATGCATAGCTCAAAGAGAAAGTTGCTATCAATTGAAGCGTTAAAGTTTACCCTTTTTCTTACTTCAAACGGGAATACTTAGACTACTTTTGGCTTCACCTATCTATCTGCATTGCAGTAACATTTGTTGTTTCTATATATGTATATATTGGAGCTTAACATAGAATGAAGAGAGGAAGAATGAATAGTACGTTCTCAATAACAATGACAATATGGATTGTTGTTTACCGAGGCATGTCTATAAATTTCATCCTGTCCATAAATAAACTAAGTGCTGAAATTTTTATATACTGGTTAATGGTTTTCACAAAAAAAAGTCTACATTACGTAACTGAACCATTTCAGCGTACTATCCTTATTTCATTAATCTTTCATTAGTTCCTTAAATCGAGGCCAATCAATTGTCATCGAGAATTTAATTAATGGTTGTTGAAATCCGTTCTTCTTTGTATCCAGCGACGTGTTCAGCCTGATGCGGCTATTTTATAGGAGACTGTACCTAGTCTTTAGTATATATTAATTACATATCAACGGCTTAAGCTTTTGTATCATTTATAGCTATTAAGGTGCTGAGTTACATTGCAGATCTTATTTTGACATGTGGTCATCTTCATCATCACCGTTATCAGCCTTTTTTCCTCCAATGCTGGACAAACGCCTCTCGATCTCGAGCTCGATCTTTAGCTCGTCGCATCTGCTGATAGTCACTTTGCATATATCGTCACTCCATCTAGATATATTCATATATTGTATTAATCAAAGTTCAAATCACGGTGATACTACGGTCACTCATGATGACATATGTACATATATTAGACTATTGAGTTTTTGCAATTTGATTTCCTTCCAAATTGCTAATATATCAATTGCTATCGCTAATGTATCTGTTATTATTAATTAATTTAATTATTTATTTATTGGGTTACCAACGTAAAATACAGTATATACAAGGTAATTATTATATAGTAATTTGACGTCAGAATACTGTTTTTACAATTACAGGTATCCACATCTTACTCTATTTATCAGTTTGTTAAATGTTATCAATGGAAGGAAGAAACAGGGTTGTGAAAGAATGTATGCAGGATAGATCCATCGAATAAGCGAATTCGATTAGCTAGAGCTTAAGAAACTGGGTGAAAATACTTAGGCTTCGCAGTTGGAGGTCACGATGTAAGTTGTTTCTGTTTACGACGACACAACTAGTCTATAACTTCAGAGGAATAAAAGAGACAGTGAGATTTTTTCAATGAAGATAATATAACATAAATCATCAGGAGTTATTTATAAGGGAAATCGAAGCTTTTGGTCAGAGACTAAAAAAGTCATTGACACGAATAAGTTGACGAAGTTTTCTGTGCTGTAACCTTTGGAGTAAGTACTGAATGTGGCACAAGATTATAAATGAATCACCGATTCATCGTAAGCAATGCTCACTTACATAATATACACTTTACCTACTTGTACACGTACCTTTTTCGAACCGCACATCTTGACCATACTTCTTGCGCCCAGACCTGTAAT
>DWMG01002772.1:0-12742 GCA_018244855.1 Elbella merops
AGACTATGGCCTTAACCCTCTCAACATGAGAGGAGACCCATATTCCAACAGTGGAATTATAATGGGTCGATTATTATTATTTTTCCTTTTATAAACTGGAAACTCAAGACCTAGCACCATCGAGTTTCTGCAATGTTTACGGTTAATATTGCAATCGAACTTATAATTAATAATATTTTTAATGCACCTATTTTTTTTTAATATGATCGAAAGCCTACACGCGTCTTAAGATGGAACACGCATGCCTAGAAAAAGACTTATCACCCTTAAAAAGTCCTAGATTATATCTCAGGACACAGACAATACAGAGCGTATATTTTAAATTGACTGCAACATATGAACGTTTATTGAACTATGTTTGAAACAATCAGTAAGTATGTTACCGATAATCTTCGATATAAAACAGTTATCTTGGACAGCTTCCGCGTTGAATAAGTAAGAGGGTACAGACAAATGGGCAGTAAGAAACACGGAACGATCTCCGGC
Source organism: Elbella merops (assembly GCA_018244855.1). Lineage (NCBI taxonomy): Eukaryota > Metazoa > Arthropoda > Insecta > Lepidoptera > Hesperiidae > Elbella > Elbella merops. Next base: position 487 of record DWMG01002772.1, read on the forward strand.
TCGTACCGAAAACGATAGTGCTCTACTAGTTACAATAATAAATAGGGGCTTAACGCTAGCAAATGGCCGATTAGGGCATTCTTGACTACAACACGGCCGTTCTGATAAAGTTCGCGTTTGTTTGCAACGAGTCTCGCGGGTTTATGCGTAACAGACAAATCGATCCCCCGGTAAATCACATACCATGTTGGATTTCAATACATTATTTTTGCGGTCGAGTATAAAAATACAATGAGCTTGTTTTTTAAAACATATATACTAATTGTAAAAGTCATAAGTCGCAGCATGAGATAGAAATTCGTACGTATGTCGCAGTAAGATAGTTAAAACCGTAATAAGTATAGTTAAATCCCTAGGAATATAGTTCTATACCGGATAACAAAGCGATTCATTACTATCTTACTAGGAATATAATTATAATACGGTTCAAGTCTAGTGATATAATTATATTACTGGATTAAGTTTAGTGAAATGATTGTAGGAGTGTTTCTATTATTGCTAAAAAGTATTGAACTAATTGCAGGTTGCAGAAAATTGATTTTGTAATAAATACCGAAACCAATATATAACCCTTTCATTTATTTCCTTTATTTAGGTAATTGATTATAGTTGTATAAACAGAAAATTAAATTATATAACTCGTAACGCTTATATGTGTCCTTTAAGTAAGTATGTTTATCTCCTGGAAATTGAGAGACATGACGATTGTTCTAAAACGTTGCTCCAATACGAAATAACGAGAACAGAAATTAGCAATCGCCTCGTTCATCGGACGTCCTTTAAACCGCCCCTGATCGTCCGAAAAGTATATCCGAATAACAGTACCCATCTTTTTATTTAATGATATACTCTCTTTAACACGTACCTACGCCATTTTCGGAAGCGTCTGACTCCCCCATCAGCCAATATCTGACCTATTTATTCAAGAGAGCCTTGGTCCCTCTCAGTGCCTGCATCTACCTACATTCGCATTATTTATCTCTTCTGTCATTCTTTCAGCTTAGTTATTATTAATGTAATAACAGTTAATATTGCGTATAATAGGCCAGTAAAGTATACCTAAGTAGCATTAGTAGCTAATAGATTAACATCGACGTATGTAATATTCATTCATAATAGCGTTGTTTTCTAAAGGAACAGAGACATCATTACGCATTGAACGAAATATATCGATATTCCATTGTGGTATTCTATTAAGACGAAAGTAAATTGGAGTAGGCAAATATAAAAATATTATGCAAGACTATATTATAATAATTACAATTATTATTATTACTGCTCCTTGTAGCACGATGTCTGTGCGCGATGTATGGCTATAGGCTATGTTTATCCCATGGTGGGACGTATAACATTACCTACTGGTGAATCGTAAGAGTATGCTACTCCCCACTGCGTACCCCTTCGGGGATATACAGGCGTGATGTTATATTAATTTATTTTATATTTACCTATAATAGAATATTTATTATTATGTATTTCATCGACACACAATTATATGTAGGTGATGAGTACTAGCAGAGATACCTACATACATGTTGTAAATATAAGTTTTCTTTAATCATACTGTTAAACAAAAAAACACATTAGGGGAATAAAAATGTAAAACTTACGTGTAATGCTGCTCCATTCATGTCCGACGTCTACTATAGACGAATTCAGCGCTAAAAAACATTGTGCTTCATACTAGTTCTTTAACTTATCATAGTTGTTTAGCTTGTATCGAAATACAGTATATGAAAACATGAATATCAACAAAATGCCAATATTCAAAGGATATGTATTAAATAAATTAGGAATAAAAGTAGGAAACAAATACTACAAAGGCAAGAAAGTTATTGAAAAGAATATTGTTCCGCAGCACATCCGTCAGGAATTACTGAACTGCACAACCCATGGCCTGCCATATATTTTTAATCCGCAAATACATCTTATTGAAAGGTAAGAACATGGTGTATATTTTAAAAACTCATTGTATACGTAGTAAATTATAATTAGTTCAAAAATGAAAATATTAGAAACAATATCGAAACTCTGAACGTAGAATTTCTATATTAAGACCGTAATTTTAAATTTTATTTCATTGATCACTCGACGATCACGTGAACAAAACGAAACAAAGTAACAGACATGTCTTAATAAAAACACTAGGAAATTATTTACAGGATGTTTTGGCTAATCAGTTTCACGGGATACATGATATTTATGTTCGTCCTCTTATTGACCCAATATGCAAGATATATTGTAAGTAAATGCTTGAATAAGAAAATGTCCTATTAAATTTGACATTTCTAAATGCACGAGTCAATTTCACACGTGATAATGTCCCTAACTCTTGCAGGAGTCGCCGACGGTGATGAGCGTTGAGATGAATTATTTCGATTGGAACATTTCATATCCAGCTATCACCCTGTGTGCTCTCCATAAAGTTGATGTTAATGCATTTAATTCTCTTGTAAAGTATGCTAATGTTATACATTTATATATAGTTTATAACAAAATAGTTCGTATGTATACGTTCGTATGTATGTATATATATGTTCGTACCTACCTACTCACCAAGAAATCAAAAGAAAAATAAAAAAAAATACTTTTACAGCGCTACTTTCCAAAGAAGGGGACTTAAAACGGATTCCTTCTTCTGGAGTATAGTCTCTGGTAGCATGGAGAATTTAAGTATTATATACTTCGATATACCTGAAAATATTACTATGGTGAGAGTGAGAAAGTATTATTTTCCCATGTGCTTCTCATAACTTCTACCGTGATTCTTGTTATTGTAATACGCGACATAGGTTTAGGTACCTTGCAATTTTGGGATTGAGCGAACATTACTGATTGATCGTGAAATAATCAAGAGCACGTCCAAATTTATCCAACTGTTTTGTTTCTGTCCTGCACATTTTTTTTCAATATTTTAGATATTTGATTAAATAAAGTTGGTAAAACTTATCCACACATTGATTAGGGAATGCCCATGAATATATATATATATATATATATATATTCTACCAATTCACTGTTTAATTTAAGTAAGATGTTAAATAGACATTAATGATTTAACTCAAATTAAACATTTTCTTTCATTTATTTTCACAACAGCTGTTTGTCACTGTATTCTCTGCCTACAGACAATGGAACCTGACGCGTAGATATAATAATAAAATCTAAAATTTCCTTTAACAGCTCGTGCCACCAAAAAACTATTCAAGATTAGCGGCAGAAATTTTCAGAAAATTCCCAGACAATGTTCTAACCACCAATACCAACTGGACGATCTCACTTGAAACAGCCATGACAGAAATGGGAATGTGCCATGTCATTAATTCCAATGTTGCGGTATACGACAATCCAATGTAAGGGAAATGAAGTCCAACTTAACCTTACTTAAGCACTTAATGAAAATAGCTCAGAAACCCTCGGAAACTATTTTCATTTGTGTAACTCAATGTTTTAACCATTATTTCTCAAAACTGAAAATAGTTTCGATTGTAACAATGTGACGTTGTAGAAAATTGTAAATATATTTAATGAACATATGCTATTTTGATTTAATGATGTGTCGAGTAAACCAAATATAAGACTGAAAATAAAGTAGTTAGTTTTAAATTTGTATGTAGCATCTAGTACCTATGTGTATCGATACACAAATATTATGTATCAGCGTAAAATCATTTCATTTAATATTCGTCACGAGTGACATTACTTAAATAGAATTTACGTCATTTCTGTAGTCTACCATAGTGCTCGCAATTTATTTCATTTCTCTCCGTTTTATTGTATTGAATTAATTTTTTGCAGTAAATGGACAGAAAAGAAACACGAATATATGAAAAATAATGTTGAACTGACTATATATGAGGGAGATTTCTTGACACAAATAACAAATTATGCAATAAATTATAAGGTATGTTATTTTTACAAAATACAAAGGGACAAAATAAACCCGGTGAGCTAACGCAAAACATTGTTAGTGGACCCCTGCGCAACGCATATATCGTATGTAAATTGTATGGAATCTTATAAGCTCCGATGAAGCCTATTATTCGCGCGCACCTCTTTAGAAAATTTGTCACAAAACTAGATCACTTACTATAACGGTGAAGAACCTACGCACCTTACACAGAGTTCACAAAAAAATATATCTAAGGCGTAAGAAGTCTGCCAACCCGCACTTGGCCAGGATGGCATGCCCTCTCTTTCTGAGAGGAGGTACGTGTCCAACAGTAGAAGTTTAAGTGTAGGAAAAATATTGTCTAATGCTACAAGCAACCTACGACTATTGGGAGGAAAGTTTTATTTTAAATTTTTTTTTTGGTAGGTATACATACACCACCCTGATGAAATAGTTCTTAGCACCAGTCCTTCATTCACTTTCGACGTGGAAGGACTTGTTACATTTGGACTGTCAGTGTGGAGTACTCGGATATCAGAAGAACTCCGACCGAAGTCGATGTTATTGCGAAAATGCAGGTACTTACTCATCATCTTTCTAGCGTTTGTACCGACTGGTGACAAGGTCTGCTTCATTATTCTTTCTCTTTCACTTCGTTCTATCTTTAGTATTTCTCTGAGACTACTAAGTATATATTTATTGCGTAAGCAAGCATGTTACTTATTGGGTAAACAAGTTGTAGTAAAGCAGTTTTGGAAATCTTAGTTTTTGTTTTATAATTCAGATGCCTAGATTATTTAAGAGTAGGTATAATTATATTTAGATATAATTTTAAGAGTATTCCATTTATTGTCCATTAGAAGTAACGTAAATAAATTTAATAATTAAAAGATAGCTAAATCATGCTTTCTTATGCAAATACTTAGTCGCTGTTATTCCAGCATTGGAATTGACAATTTTTACAATTGGTTGGATAAAAACGGCTTACAATGTACCTGACTACGCTGCGACCCTACGCACCAAAGAACTGTACGTAGGAAATCCCTAGCGAAGTTAAGCTCAATTTGTCCTGAATACCAGCGATGACTTAATATAGTCAAGATTTAATAGGTACCTACTGTAGATTTACAAATAGACACAACAGACCCTGTACTTGTATACTCGATGAGATAGTACATCCGCAAACTTAATTACAGATTTGTAAACGAACCATTGACTAAGCGATATCCAGTTTACTCATACAACCATTGTATGTTGGAGTGTAGAATTGGAATAATTATTGAGCTGTGTGGATGTGTGCCTCATTTCTATAAACCATTGGGTAAGTTTCTAGTTCAAATAGTCAATGCAAGTTTTTAAATCTATAAACGCTGATTCGACGTTTAACTTTGCTGCAGATAGTGAAAGAACCTGTTCAGTTATCGAGTTAAAATGCGTCCTTGAATTCAAAAAAGAAATCATGACATTAACGGTTCCTACAAATATCTCAATAAGATTTCCGCATTCGAAGAAACTTCCAAAATCACCGCGTGATTGTGGCTGCCTCAGTAATTGTGAAACTGATATATACCGTAAAGATAACGAAGTTTTCACATTCCAAGAATCTATTAGCAGACTTCAGATAGGAATAACCTCCTTCCCGAAAATAAGAGTCGTTAGAGATGTCATATTCAATTTGAATGACATGTTACGTAAGTTTTCAATACTGTCTGTTATAATATTGCTGTTACATTTTTAGCTTAATTAATAGGAATCTAGCTCATTCCTGTACCAATTTCAAATAAAAAACAGCCACATAACGGTCGCTTGAAGCATAATCAAATTAATGCTTTACGTTTTGAGTTGTCAATATTCTGAAGAAATCATTCCAATTTTCAGTAAGAAGCGGAGGAGTTGTGAATCTGTTCATTGGAAGTTCAATTATTTCAATGGTGGAACTGGTTATAATTATGGTAAAATTGTTTATTTATGTCGTAATAAAAACTTGTAGACACTTTAAATTATTCATTAGTAAACATTAGTTCTTTATTCGACTATTACTCATAGGTATAACCGTGAATAAGGGAGATATAAACAAAACTATTATATGAAACATTTTTTTATTCTTTGAACGCTCCTTTCATTATTTCACCTCTTCGCATTCCGTTACACTACATCTGTAACGTAGAGAAAAAACTTTATTAGTATTAGTAACAAGTATGGCCTGCAGTTTTTTTACCCGCGATATTAAAAAAAATTGCAGAATGATGATTTACAGTAATTCCGCACAGTCGATATCATTAGTTATTTTTTCGTATTATATTACAAACTAGAGATAAGCACGAACAAACAAGACACTTTCACCTTTACATCTATAGAAAATAAAGATATGCGTGAATACATACGAACTACAATCACAATATTCAACTTAATTTTTAATTATACCATCTATCAACAACTTCTTTGAGCGATATTTTATTAACTTGTCATTGTATATTTAACTTTATATATTAAACATATTACCTTATTCTGCTTTTTTTCATTTACTCCTCCAAGTGGCAAATACATATCCCAGTAATATGTAAATTACTTTCTACAATCGTTTAACTTATCTGAAATGAAAACTCATTTTATTTAAAAGATGTCACGAAACCATTCCTTTTAAAAATATTTTTTTCCATTTTACATTGTTACCTCACAATTTTGCCGTTTCTTTATTTGAAGCGACAAAATACTGCACTACTTTTAAAGGCAGACTTCGACAACAAAGCTTATTCAGTACGGATCGAACCATCTGAAAGTAATAATAGGAATTACATGACGAATAAATTAAAATAACTATATCTGTATCAGTAACCAAGAGCTAAAATACCAAAATGCTACTGTATGAAATGAAAAACAATTCATTAAACGAGTTGGCAAGACAACAGTACCCCCTATATACACTACTACATTGACAATAATACGTAAGTGTTCAGACGAGACTATTCGCCGCCATGACCAATTCACCATTCCGACCAACTCGACATTTTTCAACCGTAGCTCAATGATCTGTGAGAAATGATACATTACATACAAAGAATTATGAACTATTATACAAAATGTAACCTAGAACAATTTAACATATTGTACCGTTACATTGTTATACGTATTGAATATCTGACCGCCCATGCAAGCCGATCCGATCAAAGAAAAATCGCAAATTCGTAGACAAGAAGAACACTTACCTAATAAATGAAACAATACCGACATCAGTCAAGTAGACGCTTCATTAGACAGGATGTAATTAAATCAATAGTCTTCAAAAAAACACTGTATGAACAATCACATGATAAGAAATATACGGCGTGCGATGTGTGACAGATGGAAAAATGAATCAGTGAACAAACCACATATGAACATGCTGATTGATTTTAACAATGATGTATTGCAATGATAATTAACAAAATGATTATGGAAGCCATCGTGTTATCATTTAACAACGGAAACCGTCGTTTCGATAAACATTGATACCGCAAGTTCGGATTCAGTCAACTTTGATATAACACCAATGCCGACTTTCAGTCCTAATAAAACAAATTTTCATGACACCTGCAGAAGAAGCCAGTGCAAAGATAAGTTTGATTACAAAAAAATATTAGATACTAAATCAGATCATATATAAACACCAGACCAATTTTACAGTAGCTCCATACAGCGCTCCGCAGAAAATATTGATTCTCGTCCAGCGACGCGACGCCCCGTAGAAAAACCGGTGACAAAAAAGGTTGGGCACGTTAAAATTGTACAAAACGCATAAACTGTAAAATGAGTACAATAACTTAATATACAAATAACACGTTGTCACCTTTCTATTGAGGAAATAACAAGTCACATTTCACACTTACTAAATAATATTAACCTTGCTTCCCTAATTTGGCGATGCCAACTTCACAAAACACTTAAATGTATCAAAAGCTACGTAGATGGTTATTTAAAATATTTCTAATGTAAAATAAAGCATTCGTATGCAATGTAATTATTTTTCAACTCACAAGTAATGAGAAAAATAAAGTAGCAGGCACCACTCAAGACAAATTGTTACCGTGAACGATTTGCAGAATGTTACAAGGAGCTATACTGACGCCAACGTTTTAAACAATATAAACTTTTGAGGCTGCGCATTCCGTATTCCAGTAATTGCTAGGAAACAAAACAGATTTGCAGAAATGTAAGAAAACGCTTAGGTTAACGACATCACACAACTTTGTGGACTCATGTGTTTACCATCAATCCGGCAAGCGACTTAATGATAATGCTATCGCGCGAGAACCAATTTACGTCACCCCCACTTCGGTATCAATTCAAACCACAACGATCAGTTTTTCTGTCAGTACTAAAATACTTTATTTCACTTAATGGTGTACAGCAAAAATTATGACACTTACGCTACACTAAAAATACATGCACTTGTCATTAAATCATGTCAAACAAAATTGAAGAGTGAAGTTACGTCAGCAGCGATGCGAACAAGACGACGATGGAAAGCAGTTTTCAAACGAACAGACCCAACTTCAATATGACTTTCCTGAAAACACAAAAACAATATTTATTTAACATCCCATCTACAACACGACGAGTTGTGAACCTGCTATAAAACAATGCATTTTGTTATAAACAGTTTTAAAGGATTCGATGGTTAATAGACTTAAGGAAGCAGAAGGACTAATACCAACTAGTAGCTGGTTTGATTTTTACTCCAATAAGATGATCAACAGACTAAGCTATAATCCCGCCTTATGACAGCATCATCGATAAATTATGTCTCCGGAAAGCAAAAATAAAAATAGGCAAATAATTTTTTGCAATGTACGGGGAAAATGGTGAGCGAAACAAAACAATGGAAACAGCACTTTAATAACGAATGTCGTGTTTTCTAGAACTTTCCCACTGAACGTCACACGAAAAGCAACCCAAATTTCCACACCGCATCGATAGTTAGATTAGATGTTAAACGAACTGAAGCAACGCTGAGACTAAGGATTGTTCCAAACATCGTGTGCTGTAACATTGCTGTTTGAATATCTTAAGTATATTTAACAACATTATCTTGTTATATTATAAAACCACATCTCTCCTAATGACTATCTGAATGTAGTACATCACTTAGAAGACTAATATAAATATGTAAGCAATATATGATGAGACTGTTCAATTACGGATTTTAGAAGAAATAAATGCAATACAACAAAGACACTCAACGAATTTTATAGCAAGATAAGCACTCAAGAAATTTTAATAGAAGTTGGTTTTAACTTCTATTAAAATTTCTATGTACACATTCCACTCACCTCACCTCGCTTTAAAAGTAACGGACATCTATAGTCCTGCCGTCGATACGAGTCCTGTCAAACATTTCTGAGAAAAATGTTAAGGAAAATCGATATGCACAATTTTTAACCACACTTTAAAAAATTGCTTACATTCCATGGTCAAACCTTTGATGCTATTTTATGAATTATGTATGTAATGTATAATTTCGTTGCATTTTATTCATTTTATACGGTTTGGTTTTCTTTCCTTTTACAAACTTAATTCAGCAGTATAAAATCCTAATTTTTGTAAAAGGATACTGATAGCTCTTTCTGCCTCCCACTCTTTGTGGAAGCGAACAACAGCCGTGTCGGGCGCCGTCATTTCAGCGAATTTTACGTCACCACACTCACTGAACTTTTCTCTAATCAATTGCCATGTAACGGTTGGTGGGAGCTAAAAAGTCAAACACAGATTAATCATACACAGAAATGACCATCTAATAAAATAGTATTATTTGCAAGTCCGCTAATCAACTTACGTTCGTAATTATGACCATGTCAGAAGTCTTCTCTCGGCTGGGTTGCTGAGGCACCGGCTCACGACCGTACCCTTGACCAGGAACGGACACGCTCCCCATTTGCCTATTCGTCCCTACAATTTAAAAGATGATTAAATCTAACGTCATGAAATACTTATTCTGATTAGACATTTTGGAGTATTATATTGGTTACTCGTACAGACAAATACTTCCCGAATTACGTAACTATAGTTAATAAATTGTAACGAGTTGTACTTAAATTAGAACAGTTTATAAAACAACCCACAAATGCTAAACTTTCACTTACCGGAAAGAGGTCCGCTACTAAGAGTTGAGGTGGCTCCTAAGACATTAGTGTTGAGGCCAGTGTTTCCCAGAACATTTGACCCTATATCAGAGGTGCCAATGCCTAAATTATTGCTAGTAACATTTGCTTGGGCTTGAGCTTGAGCAGTGAGCACTGTGGCTAGATCATTAGCTGTAAGGCCTTGTTGAAGAAGTTGATTTTGTAAGGCTCCCAAACCTGTTAGTCCTAGAGCCTGGAAGCACATTGGCATTCACTTATCATTAGTATTAAAGTCTGTTATTTGAATTAGTATTAAATCAAATTTAAATAACTCTGCATCATCTAGAGATTGGAGTGAGTAGCTCACCTGTAATCCTAAACTGCCACCGAGAGTGTTATTTGTGCTTAGGTTATTCCCTGATAATCCAGTTCCTAGGCCATTCAATGCCACACTGGCAGCTGGCACTGCTCCTAGAACACCAGCACCAATAGAAGACCCTGCACTTGATATATTTAAATTGCTTGAAGCAGGAGCCTGTGGCAAATTCCTGGCAACGTCTCTTAATGGCTCTCCATTTGGTCCCAAGCCTAATCCAATGCCCTTCAAGCCCTCAGGCAACCTCAGCTCCTCTTTATCTGTCATTCCCCGGTCCATACGGACTGTCATTCTTCGGTCATACAACATTTGCTTATCAAACATGGATATGGCCTGAAAATTTAAATCATTTAATAATTATAGCAGTAACTTTTAAAGACCTAAAAATTACAAAACAATAATATGATGTTACCTGTACAGCCTCAACAGGATGATCATATTCAATAACTGCGAAACCTCTACTGTTGCCATCTTTGTCTACAGCCAAGTCAATGTTACGCACTTTACCAGCCATTTTAAAAACTTCTTTGATTTTTGAACGATCTGCCTTGTAATCAAGCTAGAATAAACCAGAAGCAATGTAAATTAAAAATGTTATTATTTAAAATGAAATGAACATGTTCTAGAGAAAAATATACTGTTAGTAGATGAAACATATCTATTTTTATCTATGGTATTGTTGTTTCTAATACTCATTGTTGTTCAAGACATTGGAAAGCTATGCACATGTGTCTGTAACCAACTCCAAAATTCACAGATGTGACACTAAATTTCAATTTAGGTTTGAAGACCTCATAACAGAGTACATCTACCATACCCTCTATAATGGGTTATAATAATTGAATAAATGATGTATAAGTGCCGCTCTGTGGTTAAACTCCAAAACAAATAGCCCCACCACTGTCACCAACCCTACATTGGTAATCAGAGTTATTAATAATTGGGATTGAAAATTACCTCCAAGACTAATTACCATACCATATCAATGTGTAGTAAATTATAATATAAATGACTCTCTTAAATTACTTAAATCTACTTACATACTTATTACTATATATGTATATAATCAATTATCATCATCTATGTATTTGTACTCTTGTTATGCTACTTTTTACATTGTACAATAAAATTCTTGAAGTATAAATAAAAGAAAGAATTAATATGAATACTTACATTAGCAACAAACACTTTTTTAACAAGAGGCGGTTGCACATTGATTGATTCAAGAAATTGCAAACTTAACCCATAAGTGTTAAAATTATCAGGCTCTCTTGGTTTGTTCAAGCCTAATCCCATACCCATTCCCATACTCATCCCCATGCCCATACCCCATCTGTAAATAAAAATGTTTACATTATTTACATGTTCACAACACTTTATTCTCTACACAAACTCTCTTCATATTCACTGAGTTGCTGTGTTGCTTACAAGAATTAATACCATTTCACAAACATGGAACTTATAATATTCATAAACTCATTGTTCTTATATATACTAGAATGAAAACTGAATTAGTGACACTATATAAACAGTAAGCTAATATGTCGAGGAATTTGTCAAACAAATCATATATTTATTACAGTGATTAAAAATGGAATCAACCCACACATGTGTTTCTACAACCATAGTCTGTTTTCTTTCAAGATCATTTATAAGATAGCTGGGTTAATTAGATTTCAATAATTATAATACCTAAACCATTAATACATATGTACAATATAAACTTAAGTAAAATTAAAAAAAAATCAAAATATGCAGCACTCGGTGACTGCCGCGGTAAATCTATTGCATAGCATTTTTTATCAACTTATGCAATTATAATTATTTATTTATTTATGCAGTATTTTTTTTCTTTGATATTAATTCAAGTTACACTTTTTGAGCGTGGTG
>DWMG01002773.1:0-12741 GCA_018244855.1 Elbella merops
GCCGTGCAAGCCTTCATTCCTGAGCCCGATTTGTTTATGTACCCAGTAATTACGCTCTTCTTAATGGCGCCAACGGAGACCCGCATTATCTCTAAGAACCTACTTAAGTATTTTGCTACCGGAAAACACAGCCGCTGCAAATAGGCAACGCCGACGGGAGATGTTTCAAAAGCTTAAAAGGTTTCGTTTTTACGAGGCATGCCAAGTTTTTTAAAAATTGAAATTAAATCATTTCGTGACCCGAAATTTTTTTTGAATAGTGAAATCAGTGAATGAATGAGCGAGTGAGTTTCATATAGCATCACAGTGAATGTCTATTTAACTAAAATTGTTATGTTGTACAGTTACATTATTCACAACCATTAAAAGTATTTTCCTCAAGTCACAAAAATGTAAATTTCATATTTTAATTGTGTACTACTTAAGTATAATTGTATTCATGGTATTCATATGAATAATCATGCAACTAGTTTTAAAATAAAATCAATGATAGCAACAACTAGTTGCTTTAAGGAAGTTCAGTTTTTATTGCCTCATTTCCAATTGATATTGATATTGTTTCCGGTTCCGTTGCAGCTATTCAGTCTCAGAATTTTATGTCTGAATGGACTTTAAATTTGAACTGAAACACAATCCTTGTAAAATCTAAATTTTTGTAAAGTGAATGTGTACTGTGTTTTCATTCATTATATTTACCCTAAAATTAATGGTAATCTTTTAGCAAGTATTCATGTTCACTATAATATATGTTGTTTTCTTTCATAATAATATTTACTTTAAGATTATTGGACATATTCTTAGCATGTGTTCATAACAAGAAGTCAATAAAAAAATAGTCAATAAAAAATGTTTGAGTAAGTTTTAAAATTATAGTCATCTAAACGGCTCCTTATTTACCTTTCAACGTTTGCTATGTACACTATATACATACATAACTTAATTATGTATCGGCTTAAAAACAAACGTACCTACGTTAGGGCGGCACATCGTTCATTTAGTTTTAAATGATATTTTTGTGTGGGCGTTTATCATTTAAATTTCTTTCTAATATCTATCTATCTATGATATCTAGGTGACCTACGGTATCTACTTACCTGATAGTAGCAGGGTAAAGAAATAAGCGTTGTGTTCCCGCCATCCGGCATATTACATTTGTCAAACAAGAGACGCGGTCCGCTGGTGTAATTGTTGTGTTTACACTGTGCGCTTTGTTTGTGACATGCGAGTGCCGATGTGTACGGCGCTCGGACTGCGTTTGACGGCCATTGACATCGCTACGCGGCAGGTGCGCGCTAAATAATACGCGCGTTGCTTCTCACTAATAGCGCACGCACGAATACGCAATACAAAACGCCTTCTAACAAAATCAATCGTATCTATACACGTGTACAAAATAACACAAAACCGTAACAATTGTAAATTAAATGAGAATATATGCGTATCTCTGTTCTTCTATTCGACTAATAAAGTGTAGATCGCAGATCGAAACACTCCAGCGCTTGGCACGTAACACTCACGCCCCAGATGTTACATTGTTTATGCGTTAAGGCCCTTTGCATTTACCAGAAATCTCAATGCGGTTGTAAAGTTGCTAGTACATTAGGTATATAAATACCGCGGATGACTCACCTCATGCCAGGAATTCTCATGGAGCAGACGGTCTGCGGCACCGAGCAGGCGACGCTTGACTGAAAATCAAATAAAAAAAACATTCAGAAACGAATGTTTTCTATAGATTTTTCCAAATGCAAACTTTTTAAACTACCATAACAGTAAAAAACAAAACTTTATAATTGGACGCGTGAGGTACTCGTATTTATTATGTACGTTTATATTTTAACGGATTTAACATTGTTGTATGATGCAACTGTTAAATTATTAAAACATTCGTATATTAAAAATGTTCATGCGTCGAAATGTTTGCTAATTGAGTTCAATGTTAATTGCGACTCACACAGTTTATTAACGATAGAGCGATATGCTTATCGTATCGTATAAAGACGATTTAAAATTTAAATGGAGTCAAAAAAGCTTGACGACATTCTTATCTTAAATGATGTTGAGAATAAAATTTAATTGCTTTATAATAACACGTGAATGGGCATTCCGCGTGACTTCTAATAAAACTGAAGATCACCACGCCGCGACGCGAAGGGATCGGAAACATAAAAATTCCATCACGTAAATAATGTTTTATCGCCATCAATAGGACAATGGGGCGGCTTTGTGAGAGCGCCTAATGGAAACCTACGAGGTCCAGACCTCGGCGCGCCGTCACACGCAAACAGATTTATGCGGTGTTCCGATTTGCAATTTCATTTGTTATTTCATGTCGGAGAAGTTACCCGTCATGCTCGTGGTCAAGACCACGTTGTTCAGCGTTTATCAGTGCATCATCTGCGATAATAAGTGCTTTGCGTATCAGTATTGACTTTGGTCCGTATTACGTCTTTATAGCATAATTTAAGACCAAGTTGGAAGAATTTGACTTTTCCTGCAGCAATGTACCTACATGTTGTTGCTAAAATGTGGCGGGAACTTAATCTTAAGATTATCCGGTTTAAAGTCAAGTTTAAATTTGATCGTTGGCTAATGTTGGATACTATGTTCTCGTGCAATAAATGATTTTATCTTTAATTTATTACTTTTCAGATTACCCTAATGGTTTACAGTGGAAATTTTAGAAAAAGTGTTAAAAATGGGGCGAACGCTTAAAAAAAAACCTTATCTTAAAAGTCTTTTGTTCAAACATGTTGTCTAAAAGTTGTTAAAAATAATTGTAAAATATCATATACACCATAGTATTACCTTAGATTTCAACTGCTTATATTTTAAGTAAGACCGATCATAGATTTAACTAAGAGCTAAGTTGTAAAGATTTCTTTTATCAGTGACGCAATTATTGTTATATTTTCAATGACGATGATATATATATAGATTAAAATTCTACCACCTTCACTGTTCAACATTTCTATGACACAGGCGATCTAAATCTTTTCTTAAATGACCTATAAATTCCATTTGCGTATTTTCTGATCAGCTGTCTCTGAGCAACTACTCGGAAACTAAGGTGGTAATTTCATAGCTAGACAAATTAACATCACCTGTAGATTCCCGAAAGTGAAGTTCACTCCCACAATTCACAAGTTACAGTAAGGAGTGTCACTAAGGAGTAGAGGATGAGCCTATTAAGCAAGCAACCGATATAAGTGAGTAAGAATATATATTAATATAACTAGCACTTAACAGTAATTACACTGGTGACTGCACAGAACCCACCGCACAATGCAGTTCCGGTGAGCACGCACGCGGTACGAAACGCTTCGTGCGCGGTCCGTGCCGATAACACACAAAGCGGGGCGCTCAACACAAATCTCAATCAAAAATAGAAATCCGATTGATCCATGTTGAATATGAACGAGAAACTCAGCGTTACACTTTTTTTTACAACGCTCTATTATCATAGCAAACTTTTTCTATTAAGCGAACTACCATACGTGAACGATATAATTGTAGAACTAAGTATTGATAGTCCTGTTCCTACTGTCCTATTTGAGGTGGGTTATAAAGATTTATAACAGCACCGGCATTTTTGACCATGGCTCCCTTGTTTGCTGCTTTCCTTATTAAAAATATGCTTTAAAAAAATTTGTGCCCATTCTATTCTCAAAATATGTTTATTACACCCACTAAAAGTATTGTGTGGCACTAATGTTGCCAGAATCTAAAAAAAATGAATTTTCGTTACATACAACACAAATTTAGTAGACAAATCTAAATGTTTTACAGTTTTTGAAATATCACAATTCTGTGACTATACAAACATAACCATCAAAAAACCACGTTAAATTACTAAATTAGAGGAAATAAAATAATGAGTAAATACTTCAAAGATATACCTCTAAATTATTAATCGTTTTAATAATCCAATTAATTATTAGTTATTAACATTTTTTACGAACAGTTTATTTTGCTCGGTTTAAATATACACAAAAGTCCAGTTTATAATATCCAACTGTAGGTAGAAATGAGATTATGTTCTTCTGAACGTGTGAATAATGGGACAAAGATGATAAATGCTAGTGCATGTCAGGTATTCTTGTTTATGAAATTGTTCAGTTGCGAACGATGTCCAATCTTGTGTGATTAACGAACGAACCATTTGTTATAATAGCAGTGATTTTTTACACTTGTCTGTATAATCGATCAATTGCTACCAATGAAGATGAAATGATTGTAGTTTTATGTAAGTTAAGAAAAAGAATAAACGACACATGATTAATCGATTAAAATATTAGAAACGATATTCAGTTAAAGAAATATGTTTCTTACATATGCAAGACAAGTATCTATTTGTATTGACAAGAACAGATCGCCGTATTCGTTTCTATACTAATGTAATAATAATAGCGAATAAGCGAAAAATACATAGAATGAAGACATCATAACTTTAACTTTATGGTACTGTCACTTTTATCACGTGACATTGTTATTAGGCGATGTTTAGAAAGATCGTAAACCACTAATATGGACCATAAACATGTAACCAAAGTGCTTAACATATGGCATTCATCAAGGACTTTATAACGGTACTTATATAGTATTCCTAGAAGAGTCGCCGCCTTCATGCTTATGACTTGCATTGAAATTCATGTGCGGAGTATTTTAAAATTACGTGATAGTTTATTCTTAACTATACGACAAACGTGCAAGAATGTACCATTTTATTATTGAACTAGATTTTATTAAAATTGTTAATTTACTTACTTGTTTTAATAATAGATGATTTAAAGTACTAACAGTAAAGTTTTATTACAATTTATACAGATAACTTAATTATTATAGTTCAGTATTTTGCTACTAGATGGCGTTATTTTATTAAAAGTAACGGTAAACTGGGATGCAAATTTTATTTATGTACAGCAGTAATAGCATTTATGCTATTTAATCCGGTTATTGGATTTGTCTAAAAAGATTACAATTACTTACCAAGACAGCAACCGATAACAATGACAAAGGGTAATTGGATGATAAGATTAATCTAAAATGATATCAAAGTAAAACTGTACTATTATTATCAAGAAAGTACCGACAATCTATAAGACAGCTTAAGTAGTGTACTTAATAAAACAATTAAAACGTACACTGCAACGGATGTGAACAATATCGTTGAGATATATTTAACGAGAAGGAAATAGACGTAGATTGCATGTTAAGCAAAGAGTCAGCCATGTACGTACCTCCTGAGAGAATTTAAATGGATTTGTGTTGAATTTGAACCGACCTTTTTTATCATTAATTGCTTTTTTATAGATACATTTCAAGAAAATTTTCGCAATGTAAATTCTATATAAATTTAAACATTTTATAAGTTTGCAAGGGACTAATGTGCATGAATAACCTTAAAGAACGAATTCCATCAGCAAATTCATAACATAATTAGAGAATCAACATTTGCACGTTAAATCACAAAGCTGTTGAAATAAATATTATTACATGGAAATGCCACGTTCAATGTCATTTAACCGTAATATTACGTTAGTGCGCACCATGCAGCACTGACGTGATAATTATTTCTATTCAGATGTATTTTATCGACGACTAAGCGAGCTGTAACAGAGTCATAACCGAGAGAAGGAAATCGTCATATAATCACATAGAAAGGATCATCACAAGGGCTTCATGGGCAATTTGTCTTGTGTACAGTTACGCAGTGGATTTACAAGCGTGTGGGCGGGCGGATGGCGCACGGGCAGCGTGGGCCGACACGGCCATTGACGAGAAATGCCCTCCGAAAGTGCTGCCACCTACACGCACATGTAGCTTTTACGATCTGCTACAAACGTGCCTTAATAAAATTCTTACCTTCGTTCCGCTAAACAAAGAAAACAATGTTACTGTCGCTATTCGTAAAAGACCGTTCTTTTGTCGGAAAGAAATCGCCGGTACAGAGGTTTTACCTTTATTTCTATTATACTAATCCTCTTAAATATTCGGCGTCGCTTTGCATTTTTTCATTTATGGTTGTGTTTCTCTATTCTGCTAAGAATAACATACCGCTGTTGACTTATCGAACACGAATAACTTCCAATATATTTATACATACTCGTATATTCAACTGATCCTAAATTAGACAAAACGCTTGTTGTGGCACCGAGGCGGCTGATAAACTAAATATATAAATACATAAAAACATTATATATAAAATTGTATTTTTTTTTACACCCAGGTAAAACAAACATTTGTCCACATCAAACAAATATTTGTCCCGAGTGGGAATCGAACCCACGACCCATAGCGCAGCGATCATATTCATTAACAACCAAACCATCGGGTGAGTGGGATACGATAAGATATCGTAATATCCAAAGGTGTCTGAAGCGAACCGCCTAACGCGAATCAACTAGAAGTAAATCAAAATGCATCAGGCGGGAAGACATTAATTGTGAGCAATAAAACAAGCCCCGATGTGCTCCGCGGATATCTCCGACTATTTCCTTCACGAAATTAGAACTCCAACAGATATGCTCCGGGATATTTACGACGTTTATAAAGATTACGTGAATTAAAAATTCCATTCCGGAAATGTTTGTGTTATTCTAATCTTGTTTATAAGCAAGAAATTGTGAGAGTTTTATACATGTACATATATGTGTGTATAAAATATGTAGAGTTCTCGTATCGTTCTCGCTTATTGGAAGAGAAACACGTGTTGCATATGATAGCGCACGTACTCTTTGTGCAACTTTATTGAAATAAAATTATATTCAATTTCTCAAGAGTCTACGAAGAAATTATTTGTATATCTTTCTGAGTTGTAAGACGTTTTTGTAAAGAGCAAAAAACATAATAACCGGAAACGAATGACGCAGCTTTTGATAGCGCGCGATTCTTCTGATCAGCAGTCCATACAAATAGCCGGGAGAGTCATTAAATAAATAAACGCAATTGTCGTATAAGTGTTCGTCACGTCCTGTATACTGATTATTTGTATGTGGTCATACGTCAGATTTATAAGGATAAAGATATTTGACTTTCATTGCCCTCTGCCTACTTCTAAAGGGATTTGGCATTATGATATACGTAAATATCCGATTATTTTATCATAATGAAAACTAGCCATTTTGCTACAAATGGAACAGTCCATAAATGTACATTTTCTGGAAACAAAACTGTAATACAAATTGGATTGAACGGGTACAATACGACAAAACTCGTTGGACAAAATTGGGTTAGCCTTATTAATGGAGTTTTTCAACGTTATTGTTTGTTTCTCTTGAAAAGTTGATACACGACACCTAATTGATACAAAACAGACAAACAGATCCATTGACTTTGTTTGTTTCGTACTGAGTTCCGTAACAGAATCATTTGAAATTTAATTAAAATGGCTGCAAATAAAAATAATTTGTGCATGAGAAAGAAATGTATATAATTAGAAATTTTACAAGGTTTATTCTTTCAGCGCTAGTTGATGCAAAAACTGATCGCTTAGAGTTTAAAATTCAGTTTATTAGCCCGGGGTTCCTGCATTTAAATTCTATCGCGCATCTCTTTACAAAAAAATGTGCTTTTTAAGATTAAATATAATTTCCTAACGGTAATGTAACGGTCTTCATGGTGCTCCATAAGGCATGTGAAGTCTGTCAACCCGAATTTGATCATCGTGGCAAACCATAACCCTTATCTTGAGAGCAGACCCGCGTAATGTAGTGGAACGACGGAAGGATTGACGATGATGATGTACTCATGCGCATAGCTGAGTAAGACAACTCAGTTGGTTATACAGTCATATTTAGACAATTTATTTATTATATTAATTTCAAGATTGTTAGATGCTCGTCGGTGAAACGAAAATACGTTTTTTATGTAGTAAGTAGATCGGATCATGATGTGTTAGACTTGTCCGGAACTAACGTTTGTGATTTGTTCCACGTATGATACGAAGAGTTTACCAATTAAAGTAATTATCTTCTGAGGTTCGTTACGCTTCGCGGTCACGGAAACGCTTGAGCTTTTCATACAAAAAGCGTTAATTGTAAATTTTTTGAAAATTACCGTAGGTACGTTGTCGTATAAAAAGCTGTTTGGTATACATGATGGGTATGTACCATTGAACACGTCATGTTATGTTGTGGTCGTGTTAATACATAATTGTATACTTTGAACAGGATGTACATAGTTACAGCACATTAGTATAAAAGAACCGTCTTGATTATATAAATACTCCGTCGTTTTTATGATTTCCTTACGCAGATACTATTATTCTTTGAGACTGGTATAGTATGTATCAAAAATCTTAGAACTAATATTATTTTAAAACGATTAATTGGTACACAAAATTCTTCCAAACCGATGTGGGCGAATGGAAAGGGTAATGGAAGTTGAAGAAGCACGACAAATCCGTAAGAAAAGATATTTGGCATTCGATGTTCTCTGCCTACTCTATAAGAGACCTGATCTGTGAATGATCATGTACCCCACAAATATTTATTCCTTAGTCACTGTTACTATTTCGAGACATTAAGTTGAAACACCACTTATAATCATCATCATCATCATCATCATTATCAGCCTATTCCCGTCCATAATAAATATATAATAATATATAATATATCCATAATACCACTTATAATACTTCTTAATATTCCTCTATCAGACAGAGGTTGTCTTAACCCACTGACCCTGTGCCATCCATCTGTCCAATCACTCCAGTATATTATAACAGTTACTTAACAGTCAAGCATACATTACGTAGACAAATAGAGGAAAGTGTGACGATATTTCTTAATTTCTTTCCTTTCTACGCTTCACGCAAATTTAAAACTAACGACCATGAATAGCGAACATACTCGTAACATTAATTGAATGCAAGTGTGTGGCAAACATCTATAATTATCTCGTGCTCACTTCGACAGCGTGGTTATTATTGGCCATTACAATTGTTAGGTGTTCTGGCACCGTTGGTGTCTGTGTGTCAAGATTGCGGAGCTCAAGAGGCTGCCTCTTTACTATAGTCTTGTTTACGTCCCACTATGGAATAGGTTGTGAGTGTATTGCCATACGCCGGGCCTCGATGTAAACTCCGAGCGAATTTATGTAAGATAGATGCATATCAAAAGTTACATACAAAGAGGTACATATAAAGATAGTTAACTGGTGAAACGTGTGCCACACTCCTCTGCCTACCCCTACGGGAATTACAGGCGTGACGTTACCGTTTTTTTATATAGAGAGAATAGTAAATGAGGGGGCAATAGTCACTAGTGGCCCGTGCCTTCCATGAACATCTGTAACTGACCTCAAACAAACACATGAGAATAGGCTTGCTAATGAAAATAATTTAGTTAGTTTAAGTTGCTAATGCGACTATTAGTCAGGTAACCGTACTTGGTAGCAAAACTGGGCCTGTTATTAACATTAGTACAGTTAATGCATGTTAATATAAATGCAGTTAGTACTAATTAATATTTGTCATATTCCATGTTAGTCACAACACTACTTTTAAATACTTAGATAAATGCTTCAGTGTACACATGAAACGGGAACCAGTCCGTTCAGCCCGAAACACATGTCATTTTAATATTATTTGGTTAACGATAGTTTCAAAGGCATGTAATGTCTGGCAACTCGTACTTAGCCAGTAGTACCTCACCGGTTCATCATCAGTTAGTACCCTCTCACTCCGAAGAGATTTACGAGTATGTTCCAACAGTGGAATGATAGTGTCGGGAGAGAGAACGGTGTAAATAGATAAAAGAGCGTCTGAAGATGCCCGTTTTGCAATGTTGCCACCAGCCTGTTCCACAGTGATGCCACGGTGACCAGCACTAATTATTGACTACCAATATAGATCTTACATCTGTAAATTGAACATTCATCTACACCGAGCGACTGTTATGATACTCGTATGCAAGTAGTTTTGTGTAGCGGCCACCTTACGTTTTGGTCGCGGAGATATTATTAGCGGCATTATACATTTATGGCTGAACAATACGGCCACCGTCTGACCGTTCTTAACTGTCATCCGGTACTTGTCCTGCTATTCAGGTAGAAATGTCTATTATGAAATCCGCTCTATTATATCTGCTTTAATACTTTTAATGCGTTCCTTTTTACTGTAGAAATATTCTTTAGAAACAATAGTAGACGCTCGAGATTGGTTTTTATGCATTCTAGAATTTTCTATTGAAACTTCGACTGTTGTTATTTGTGTAGCTTTGTTCAGTTCTGTATTCCATTTTTTTATTGTTATGGTTTTATTGATACTATATATAGAATTTTGTACGTGTTGTTAGTATATAGTGTTGTTGTGAATGTTAGACAGCTTCTGCTAAAAGCTTTATAAATTGTAAATTACAAACTACCTTCATTATATCACCATACTATATTCCTTACATGGTAGGCGCAAGGAATATAGTGTGGTGATATAGTATTATTCCTTACGTGGTAGGCAGAGAACATCGAGGGCGAAATAAACATCTACAGACCTAACGTGATCCACCTACATTCCTTAATCTCATTTTTTAATCATAACTGTTACGTATGATACAATACAGGTAGGGAACGCTTTCAATAATAATATATAAACATACTCGGAACGCACAAGAATTTGTTACGCTCACGCTAATTGCCTGTTTCATAGGAAAACATTTAGCATATGTGCGTTACATCTTAGGTCTCTTCTATCGTAATTTTAATTACTCCACACATAACAGCGACTCAACGCCAATTATGGCCATCAGCGAGTAACAGCCACATGCTATGTTAGGCAAGATTGACTGCGAGTGTACCTTGGTTACCGTAACGTCAGAAATTATCGACTGAACAGTACATACATAGTTACCTAAAATCGTTGCGTGTACTATTGTAATAACAAGTTGGAATCAGTGAAAGCAGTTTTGTATTACTCAATCTACGTAATGTGGTTCGGAAAAAGCGATTCCCGCCTAACGACGGTGATATCAAGAATATCTTTCATTACATAAAATTAAAATACCAATTAATTCACATACATCATTGATACATGGGACCTTTTCGCTTCCGGTGTTACACTAAACCGGTCCGGTATCTTAAGTTCTTTTTTTGGATTCAAAAAAATATTTAAATTTAACTTCCAACGTGAGTTGTCACGTGTAAACTTTGTTTTTTTTTTTTACGTCAAATACTATTTTAAAAATAATCCACCGTACAATAATGTAAGCATGAAGCAATGATCATTGTTATAATTTTTAATCTGAATGATTTATGTATGAAGAAAGCTATACCTACAGTATATTTAAATCATCTTTTTGTTTTGTTTCTCGGTGGTATAATCTATTGGTAATATTTTTTCAACCATAACAATGTTATCGTATATAATATCAAACTTCATTATTGCCGACAGTGATTTATAGTTATTGCAATAGGAAAATAAAATAAAATAATAACAAAATTAATTTTACCACAAAATAAATGTAATATAATCTTATTGTTTTACATTTGTAGTCTGTTGTCCGGCGCTTGTTGCCAGTTGATCAAATTAATCGAATTGCTTAATTAAGCGTAAGATAAACATAACATATGCGTTGAAAAAAAAACAACGATAACTTATATCGGCGTTGCAACATAGTATTCCGCCGGTTGACTGCATTAATGAAATGATAAACAATTCTATTCCACCAGCATATCTAGTTCTTTTTATTATAAAATGTTAATATGCTGTGGTAATAATTTGTTTATCTGTGGCAGTCGCCATTAATGATGGATCGTGGCCCGATTAGATACCTATTTGACTCAAAATACGATTGTAATGGAATGTAATGTAATACTATATTTATTAGCGTATTATTACACGTTTATTACGTAAAGGTTATATCGTTGAAAATATCGAATTCTTAAGTAATATAATTTTGCCCATGTGTCCATATCATTTGATAAATGTTCGTAAATTTAAATATGTATATGACTTGAGATAATGCTCTGGAAGTTTATTTATAAATATGCTGAAATCAATCAATATAACGCTATAATTCAACACAGATTCTTGTGACTGGAATAATTGTTTACAGATGCAAATATTATTAAGTGTATGTGGTAAAGGTAGAATTAACATGTTAAATCGATTAAATTTACTTGCGGTACGTTAATCGATAACCGATATCGATTAGATGAGTAGTGAACGATACGAATGATAGAGCTGGATTTTATCCCAGCGCAACGGGTTTTGCCAGGTCCATTTTTAGCTGTCACTCGAGTATTTTGTAATTATACACGTAAGTGGCGTGACATTGAAGATTGAAAAGTGAGTAACGGGTGGAAGAACGAAAATAAACTTTTAATTATGGAAACCTACATTGATGAATTGACCAGATTAATTCGCGAGACGGTCTGCTGGCATCCAGGTCGCAGATGCGTGCGCGCAATACTTGCCTCGCGGTCGCTCTCAATGGACTCTGTTCGGATGTTTTTTATACATCATAACACACATGTTCGTGTTGAACATGATTCAGATGAAACCAGTTTGAAAATTATGAATATTAAAAATGTTCCGAGATTTTTTTTAGTTTCCGCTTCCGTTAATATAATTCATTTCACTAGTTCTGTAGCGGCTTCATAGCTTGCAACTTACAGGTAATTAAAGACCGAATGGAAACCATTACAGGTTGACTGAAATAGTGAAAATAAACATGGGTTTATTAGTGTAATTGCTATGAGTAGTCATATAACGGGATGGCAAGTGTCATTACGTTCATATAGGTA
>DWMG01002774.1:0-12740 GCA_018244855.1 Elbella merops
CGGCGCTTGCAGCGAGTTCGCGGCGGAGACTTGGTGTGCTGCAAGCGCCGGGAGCTCATGAGGAAGGACCTCGTACAGGTCCGAAACTAGTCGGAGCCACCCCGAAAAACGTACGTGAGTTAAGCCGGTACATTTATAACCAGCGTTACTTAACGAAAGTCAATTATTGCGTAGTTGAACATCTCGGATTATTGCAATACATTTACATTACTCATAGATCACTTGGTCTGCGAATTGGATTGAACGGAAATCCGAGTAAATTCTATAAAATTACCTATCTCCTATTTCATTCCATTTTTCAAGCTACTTCTATTTGGGATTTAAATAAAACCGATTCAGCAGTTTCTGGGTGAAAACGTAAGAGGTACACACACAGGTTTTCCCAGTATAGAATAATATAAATATTCTCAAAATGTTATCATACAATTTTAAAGTAACAATATTAGACCATTATGCACGTCGCGTCCATTTGTAATTATGAGTACACGAACTTCATAATCAAATGTACGTAATTTATTATACCTTTCACGGATTATCTGTGTAGAAGAACATGAACATTAATGAATAAATGAATGAATGGATGGATAGCAGAAAAGAATGTAAAAATAAATTGATAAATAGACAATGAATAAACAAAAAAATAATGAATGAATGAACCAATGGGTGAATGAATGAATTTACGAATGAGTGAATGAATGAATGAATGAATGTGTAAATACATTATTCAAATAATCATAATGTATACAATATTTAAATGTAACCACATTATAAAAGCACAGACCGCGAGGGAATTAAACTGACCGCATAATTTAATTTGTTTTAAAGTTATTAGTGTGTAACATTCGTTAGAGCGAATGACACGAGAATTATGGCGTTCTAAACATTAATTATATTATAGATAAACAATTTAACAAATTCATTTATTCCTAATTTAAAAAAATTATTATATGTTAATGTATTTAATAATAATGACACGAAATGTAATCGTTCTTTACGTACTTTACAACAGAATTGAAATTTGGACTTTGTATTATATTTAATGTATGTAGAACAAGGTGGGATTTTAGGCTGTTGGAATCCGACACAACCCTCGCTTGCACCCGCGATATAACGGTATCCATGATGAATTTCCCCACATTGAACAAACACAAGGTAGACACTAAGGAACACAACGAGCAGATTTATATTAATCGAACTTACAAAGTGTGATTCCAACTTACCAGCCCTGTCACAGATATCAGGGTCACCAACCACTGGAACGACATATCAGAATATAAAAATGGTTAAGTGCCGAAGTGATCATTAAACTGCATCTGGACATATTCGACTTCCTAATAAAGCCTTTTAAAATTCTATTAACTGCCTAACAGTAAAAGCTGCGTTTATATCTGTAAAACTATTCATTCTAACATGTAAGATACAATGTAGGTATCAAAAGAATTATTTATATCATTACATTATTTACACAACATAAATAAAAATTTTAAAATTTTATGTAACGTAATTAAAATAGCCGATATTTAAAGATAAAATGAGTGGACACATGATTTGATAATATCAATACATTTTATGTATAACCTATACACGCACCGCATACTAATTCATTTAAATCAAAAATATAGTGCTGATAAAGCTTTTTATCGCGATATCAAAGTTCGATAACGATTTGAAACTATTATTGATACCATTAAAAACCCATCAATCCCATTTGCTTTACATTATGTTAAACGAACTTTAATACATTACCTTAATTGTACAAAATTGAAAGAATTTAATTTAGGAGTATGTATGTACCTATATTATATTTATTAAGGGTATTTGACTAATTATGGCCAGTTGTTTTTTTAATTATAGGACGGAAAAAATCGAAGTTCACAAAACAACTAACGAAAATCTATCCTAAGCGATCATTAAGCTGTTTCATTGGAATGATCTTAATTTGCTGGTATGTCAGATTGTGTACGAGCGACATGAAACATTTCAAATGTTTTATATTTAAAATTTAAATAAATGTTACTTTTTTGCGCTCGTAACCGCTTTCAGATTTTATAGCGTTTACAAAACACAGATAAAATACGCTAGGACACAAAATACAATTTTATTGTGTTCCAAAAATAATAGAATGAAAATTCTGAATACTCGTATCGAATGTAAGCACACATAACATGTTTCCTAGCCGAGGTTAAAGGTAACGTCTGTTGTATTAAAAATTGAAACTATTCTTAGTAATATAAGTTTGAAATTTTATCCATAGAGGTTTTATATATTTTATAGATTTATATAAATATTGCCGATATTTGTCCGGCTTAACTAACGCACGCATTTCGAAAGGGCCCGACTATTTTTATATTAAGACCGCTGAAACACAAATATAATATTTTAATATAAATATAACAGAAATATTCCCTGAAAGGATACTGGATGGTAAACATGTGACTTAAAATACTCCACAGGCATTGAAAACAGGTATGAAAAATTATGGAATAATTGGATGGGCTTATGAAAAAACAAAGACAAAAGTAACAAAATCTTGAATAAACGTTACCAAAAACATGTAACACGTGTTGATATAATATCAAAATCCGTCCCTAATATCGTCTGGACTATCAACCAGAATAATATTTTGTCCCTCAACTATTTATAGAAAGTGTCCCTTAATTTCCAGTTATTATATTTCCCTTCAATTTTGTGTATTTAAGCCCCTTTGTCGGAAGCGAATTAACGCACTGGTGCGAACTGAATCGGAAAATACTCCGTGGAAATATTATGTCGGATGCTTAGTTGTTATAAGTACACGAAATAAATATTCAAAATGTACAATTCTTCTTTTCTTTACTTTTTAGCTATACGTCTTAAGCAGTAGACACCCATGAGAATAGTCTTGCGACACATGAGCAGGTGACCAGTCGTGGGACAAGACTTGTTTTAGTTCATTCTTGTGCCAAGTTCATACTGCCAGACGAAAATCTGCAGTAAATATCGTGTTTTTATTATAGCTACGTGAGTACTCAATAGTTTGTTTCGTCGGTTCACCACAACTGTATAAACAGGGTACCTATATTAGGTGGATGTGAATAACTGGGTTCTGGATCTCTTTCTGTTCAAAGCAAAACCCACAATATTGATTTAAAACTCACAATATTTAAAAGCTTACGTGGAAATTCTATGTCAAATAGGTAGTTTCCATACACTACCCAACGAATTCTTCGTGCATGAATATCTTACAAGAGCAATCCGTGTCGCTGTCCTAAATAATGTCTTTTAAGCCACTTTTTAGGTGAACATGTCAAGACTCATGTTACACATCTTAGATGAGATCTGATTCCCGGGAGGATCCAAGCTCATTTATGTACCCATTTTTTGCAGGTTTTGCGAAATTCTCAACACGAAAGATTGCTGATTGCAACTCATTTATACAGGACTGCTCCATATAAATCTTAATACATTCTTCAAATTCTGTGACTTTAAAAATAATAGTATGTATCTTCATCATTAGCCTATCTTAGTCCACTGATTGACATAGGCCTCCCCCAAGAGGGGGTTTATGCCCGTAATCTCCACCCTGGGCATGCGGGTTGGAAATCGCACGGCATGGCTTTTCGCACCGCCGACGCTGCTGCCCGTCGGCGGTAAGGCCATTTAGCCGTGCCTGTTTTAGGCTGCGCTATACTGCAATCAGTCGGTCGCCAGAGCCTCGTCTGTTATAGCAGGGTGTATCACGCGCAGGTGAGGTTGGCTTGAGTTCCTGAGATGGTGGTTGGAACCCCTTACACCTCCAATAGTATGTATAACTAAGCTAATTTGTTAGTTAATAATAACGGATTCGGATTTCGGAAATAGGAGATAATGACTGTCATCATAAAGGGTAAACTGCTGTTCTATATTTGTATTTGAATTTAAGACCAAAGGTCCTAAATTCTTAGGGAAGTTACATTATTCAACTTGGAATAAGTTATATTCCTATATCCTATTACTTTCTCTTCATTTAAAATGGGTTTTTATTATTATTTCTATCTTCTTACATTGGCTTCATGCGATTTGTCTTTTCATATTTTAACAGGCATGGCAAATAGGTAGATGTCGCACCTGATGGAAAGTAGTCTTCGTTTTATAGTTTTCCAAGCTACCAAACGTAAATATTAGAAGCCGATTCATTATCTGGAGCCTCTGTAGGTTCGCTTTGTACAGTAGCTTCAAGAAAATGTACAAATTATGCCTTCGAAGCTTTCCTCATTAAGGTATGCAGAGTATCTTTAGGATGATATTGGTAAGGTGATTGTAGCTCAGTGGATTATAACACCAGCGTCATTAATGAATAATAATAAATATGCAGTTATTGATTGTAATATATTTCAAATAAATCAATTAACCTCCTTGAAATCCTACCCAAGTAATGCTCGTAAATCTCCAGTGTAATTTGAATTTCGAACCAATATTAATCATTGCCCTTCGACCCTGGTACCAAATTTGATCAGATAGAGTGGAGGTAGTAGGGATCTACTATCGGAAACAATTTATCATTACTTAAACCACCTTAAGTTCTTAATATTAGTAAAATCGCTGATCATTTTTTTCCCTTTATTTAATTGAATCAGTAATTCGGTATAATACTTCTAACCTTTGGCAGTAGCTCGAGCCCTTGGGCATAAATATGTATATATATACATTTATAATATCCAATTTCTAGTAAAATACGTCACTATAAAAATGTGTTGAAAAATTCAAAACCATGCTTTATCTCGATCACCAGCTTTAGACACAGTATGTCCATAAATTGATATACGTTAGCAAACAAGCTCGAGATCTCACGTTTCATCTCCCCGTACCCTGCAAAATGAGCATGCATATACTGAGACTACATCAAAATGTTCTAAGCGAGTTAAAACAGTACACATTGAAGTGAACATCATGAAATACTCTTCAAGGGTCTCTAGCCTTCGATCCATCCATCCATTGTTCAGCTCATGCAGTTTAAGCAGCTCCGATTTAACAAAGCTAATAAGTCAACAATAGAAGGCTTGATCAATCATTAATTATTGTCGTTATCATTCTAACGCGAACAAAGAGAACATTTCTCTAAAGCATCAGCCATCTTGAGTGGTTCGCAGCTAGTGTTTTAATAGCTGACAGGAAGAAATTGCAGAAACAAAAGACAATAGAAAAGGGAGTGGCTAGATCGAGGTTTTGTTTCGTTTTTGATGAGTAACCATTCTTAGATTATTTGTGACATTTGTCGTGGGACACAAAAGGTCGTTTTTACACGAAATATGTGCTTTATTTTTGAATTATTTTCAATATGTTCCGATTCAGTGGTTGTAATACGCAATCACGCAGAAAAGGCTTTCGAACGGAGTACAACAATAAGGGTAGTAAAGGATTTGTGATCCATAGATTTATTAAGGTCGCACCGGCTCTTGGATTACTACTATGCCCGTCCGGTACAAATAATAATAACAGATCCGAAGTTGGATCAAATTCTGATTCAGACAAGATATTAATTCACGTCGACTGCAATTACCATCCTGCAGTTAACATCTAACTACGTTTTATACATTTGCAATAGGCACTAAAAATTCTTTTATGAACGAAAATTCGGCAGAGTAACACGGTCTTTTCAATTCACCTTCACCTAAAGGCTGTACACATTGCATGACCTAAATTTAAATTCGCATTGCCTCAGAAATTCAGTTCCATCTACACTAACCGCAAAAAGGAATAAACGAAATCCTATCAATACTTAGACCGCACGTTAAACCTCGACAAATTTATGAATTGCGAAGATACTTTGAATGAATCATTCAAAATTCCTATTTTTGACAAATACTAGATTTTAATTACGAATAAAATTTTTCTTATTTGCTTAATATGCAAATTCTCTTCTTGGTTCAATGCCTAATTAGCAAATAAAATATTATTAAGTTTGAATTTTTAATAATCTATTTTAAATGTACATATAATATGATAACATTGATTCGACAGTTTTTGCTAGCAATAAAAAGATGTAATAAGCCCAATTGTTTTAATACGATTTACATAAACGTGTCCAGTTTGTTTAGCAAATACAAACAAGAACATTTGTTGGTCGAAAAGATATCAGAAAAGAACGGAGACCTTGCGTGAGGGTAATTGTTTGTTTTCTTACTCCTCAGACTAACGAAACACAATTGCCGAATAGCGAAAATAGGTGCTCAAGATTACTAAACAGCAGAAGGTGCGTCTAGCAGTATAATGAACGACAAAACCTAAAGAAAGGAGAATATAAATTTCGGGTACAATTGAAAAATGAATCCAATCTGGATTTATATACGGTACTGGATACATAATGCTGTAGTAGTGATTTAGGTTAATGTAGCCAATTGCTCAAATTTTTAAAATACGTCAGATCGGAGTGACGTTTTAAAAATTACCGAGGCGAGAACCGTCAGAAATTTTCCAATGATCCAACGTTTATCGGAAGAATTTAAACGAGGTGTCATTATATTTTTTTCGTTTTCCCTAAAATTCACGTTAAGATCGTTCTTCATAAATTACCAGACGGTACATTTTTATGAAACGGAAAAAGATACACGTAAATAAAAAAGATTGATTTTTTCTCATTTCACTTTCCTTTGACTGACTTTTCCGTTTTCTCGATCAAAGGTTTAAATAAAAAATACAAGTGACTTTTCCTGTACATTACGTCTATAATGAGCGTAATTTTGCGTCATTACCTACTCAAGCCTCATTGATTCCACAATCCACAAGTTCCATAACCACAGTCCCCTTTACGATGATCAGTGGGTACCTATCCGACCGGAGTATCTCGAAATAAAAGGGCTCAATGTTAACGTACAACAAGGACGGTGACTCGTTTCCAAGAGTAACCCAATGGTAATTATTTTACCGTTAAATCACCCCATCTGCTTAACACCATTCGGAATCATTGTTACATAATATTTTTAGCCAATGTTTTTAAAGCAGTGTTAGTCTAGTGGTTTAAAGTTCAGCTCCTCACTCTGCACGGCCTGATTAGATCCTAGTAAACCGCTGTACAAAAAATTTGCGTTTTAAGATTAAATAATACTCGAAACCGGCGCAATTTAAAGTTGTCATAAAAAAAAATTCGTAAGGAGATGAAGTCTGCTAATCCGCACTTAGCCAGCGTGACGGACTATACCCTTTATCCTTTCATTATCAGAGAACAGTAAAAGGATTTTAAAAAATGCTCACAAAATATGACAGAAATCCCCACTTTAAACCTTTTTATCAATGTTTTCCTTTTTTGTACATATCTTATCTACATTATATCCTTATTGCTCTTATTATTGTTATCATAAATTTTCATTGCCATCCTTATAGCTGGTGAACAATCAAATCCAGCTTGTTTCCTCTGTTGAATATGGCATCTTGTGACCACACCAACAAATTACCTCAAGAGAATCCTTACGCTCTCAACTATAGCTGCAGTAGCTATGATTATGTCTCATAACATATGTTACTATTAAATGTTTTGTGATTATCTATACCTACACATGAATAAATATGTACCGGCTTAATTCACGTGCGTTGTTCAGCAAAAACCTAACTCACCTGTTCATGGTTCGAGCGAAAACACAAGACGTACAGTTGGGAAGAAGTATAATAGATAATTTTTTTGAAAATAATGTCTGTTATTCCAAAAATTCCAAAGTTTCACAGAGTCAACATTTACTTAAATGTTATCTTGCTCTCAATAAAAGAAAAAGTTTAAAAGCCTTGTATGACAATCTTAAGTAAAATATACCGACTTTTTAAAAATCGTTCTTATGTGTAATGGAATAAGGTTCCATTTTGTGAAGCCAAAAAATTCTGATTGTTAAGCTCCAGGTGTGAATATCCATTGTTATTGCTGAGCGATTTTCTTTTGGTTCACTGACTACTGTGTAGTAGGTCGGAAGTATCTCAAGGAAATAAATGGTTCCAATACTAGACACAGCAACATTTAAATACGCGAATTCAGCTTTATTTATGTAGAAAATGTTCACTATTGACTATTTGCGCTAAAATTCTTGTATTTTATCTGGGCCAATTTTACTGCAATCCTGTTTACAATAATTTAACAATGCAGATAAACTAGTTATCTGCCTGTTGACTGTGCTGCAATCCGCTCTCTATGTCTTCAAGGATTACAGGGCGTGATGGTACATTTTTAATTAAACACTACCACTAACTTCGAAGACTTATCGACCTCAATCATTCCCCATCAGTAGGGTTATATACTGGCGACCGACAGATTGCGGTACAGCGCAGCCTAAATAGGCACGGCTAAATGCCCTGGCCGCCGACGGGCAGCAGCGCCGGAGGTGCGAAAAGCTGTGCCCTGCGATCTCCAACCCGCATGCCCAGTATGGAGATTACGGGCATAAACCAACTTTTGGGGGAGGCCGATGTCCAGCAGTGGACTGAGATAGGCTGATGATGATGGTTATATAATCGAGAAAAGTGACTTTTGGCCTTCTTCGGTACCGGCATCCAATAACATTCTAACAATATAGAGTCAACTGTATTGGAAGTCTTTACATTTTTATCCATCCAACTCACGTCCCGAATTTTCACCTAAAGTTTCCAAGATTCATAAGATCCCAAATGACCCTTCAGGCTTAATATGCCTGGAGTGGCTCAGATTTAGTAGGTAGTAATTAATTGCAGGGAGTTTGCGATATTTTTGTATTAACTTTCAACACAAACTACGTGCATTTGTGTACTTACGTATTCCAAATTCAAATTAAATTAGTATAGGACGTACGAGACATTTTAATTCAGTTAAATTTTGTATGTTTATACGGATATAAAGTTAGGACAGTTGAGTTTGTATTTAGCTAGGCTTCGTTAATCCTGTATTGGAGAGTTCGGTTGGTCAGCTATTTGTGTACATTCCAGTGATTAATGCACCCGATCTTCGCTCTAAGCTGATCATTATTCCTCATCATTCGAACAATTCTGATAAGTAAACAAACAAATCATGTTAGGAAATATAAAAAAACCTTCGTTTATATCTATATCTCTCGTTAATTACAATTACACATTACACAATTTAAAATGTGTACTTCAAAATATGTACTTTAAAATACATACTCGTATCTTAATATAAGTCAGCTACATACCTGTACTAAGTTTTATTTAAAGAAGGCAATATGCAAAGTTAATTTTAAATAGTTGATACAAGTATGTACAGATCTACTCAATAACACGTACATATAACGTGTTTTAAGTACAGTTTTAGAACGTAATTGCCAGTTACATAAGCGATTTAGCTAATTTAAATATCCATAACTCTGTGTCTAGTATTTTATGAGCGCTAAAATCTGAAAATGGTTGAAGGCAAAATAATGATCAATGCAACTCCGAGTGAAATATCTTTAACTATGTCTAAATAGTAAAATGATGGATTCTTATAAGTACTCGTATACGAGTATATTAGAAAGGTCCATACACGAATCTTTCATATTCTTGCAAAACGTCTTAGTCTCGTAACTTTTCTTATCTCAAAGAAAAACTACATACATCATTCATTTCTGTTCGCGTACAACAAAACGTGCCTGTATTTCTGTTGTGATTTATTTCCCTGTGTAGGAGTGTATGCAAACATTCCTCATGTTATGAAATAAAGCTGCATGACGTCACTGTTCTCAATCGTAGGTGTAACGTACGGCTCCATTGTAGACGGACTAATTAACACATGTTTATACATACTCGTATGTGCATATTTTTGTGTATCTTCTGTCGAAATCCTTTAAAGTTTACTATTCTCCAGAGTCTGTCACTGTCTGTCCGCCTTTCGTCATGCCTGCTCTTTAGTGTGCAATATAGAGGAAATGAATAAATAAAATACCTTTCTATCTGTATGCATCTACATTTAGGTATGTCTCCGTTTGCGAAATATCTTACCGTTCACAACTAAAGCTTTGATTGAATAAAGACTTTTCGATTTAAAGTTCAAGTTAAATGGACCCGTAAAGCGCATTCGTGAAAATCTTAAGCGCACTTTCAATCACATTTGCGATTCTGTTCTTATAACTTCATGGACTGTTATGTCCATGATTTTTATCTTTTACCTTTTTTTCTTTTGTCTCCCATTTAAAATATTTAATAGTTGTATAAGTATAACATTTCGCCGTCTTTGCAACTCGAAACTACCACAAGAAAGTCCTGTCCTTACGTTTATTTGTCAAAGAAAAAGGTTATTAAATGTTCTTTCTTTACAGATGAAATAAGGGTGCGCGCGCATGGACGACTTAGAAACACCCAGTCGTTGGGGCCAGGCACCAGCTGCAATCCTGCACTGTAGCCTCACTTTACATCCGGAGGTAAAGTTCTTGAACATTTTATGACCAGTATTTTTTTCAATTAATTTAAAAGAAAATTACGAGTGTTCGTATACAATTATATTCGTTAATACCCAGACACCTTAGAGTGTATTGTATATAATGCTTTC
Organism: Elbella merops; assembly: GCA_018244855.1. Classification (NCBI taxonomy): domain Eukaryota; kingdom Metazoa; phylum Arthropoda; class Insecta; order Lepidoptera; family Hesperiidae; genus Elbella; species Elbella merops. The sequence goes on from DWMG01002774.1 coordinate 10,454, forward strand.
GAAACGTATAAGATCTGTGTACGCACTTGTCTAGTTTGTCTGACTAAATCCAACCCTGGTAAATGTATAAGCTGATTTATGTTCAACAGTAAAATGTTAAAAGGATATATCACAGAGATATTCTTTTACTATTGATTTGTTACCCATTGCTCTAACTAATATGATATGGTTAAATGACGACAAATTAAAGACTATATTCTAAGGAGCATGTATAAACAAACATTTTTGTAATAATAACAAATCATATTACGGTATTTTTCTAAATTAATCTAACACGACAACATCACGCCTTTATTTCTGCTAACGAGTAATCAGACGAGTAAAGTAATAGGTAGGGAGCTTATTGCCATATACCGGGCACGAATCCAGGCTTCGAACTATTATTACAAGAAATTTCAACTTAGAAAAGCCCAATAATATCCGATCAGGGGATCGAACCCGAAATCTTTCGCTCAGCCGTTGCACTAGCAAAAATTGGACCAACGAGGCAGTGTATTAACGCTACTTTGTTCATTAACATTTTTTTGTTAAACAGATGCAGCGCGTGTGAAAGCGACTGGCCAATGTACTAACGTAGACAATAAAAGAAGCCTTCAAGTTTCACTATGAACTCCACGGAAACCAGCGTCGAGGTCAACCGGTCCACACCCATATACACTATTGGTACAAGCTTTATAACGCAATGGTGAGTACTGAACATGTTATATTTACCTATGTGTTTAAAATTAGTCTTTCGATATTAAAGAAAAAATTTCATGTAATAAAGTTTCTAATAAATCGAAAATTCGTAAACTGTATCTACGTATATTTGTTGTTTCATCTGCCTTCTATTCGTTAAGTAATAATTTTACTGTAGTACATAAAGCGCTATGCTCAGAGAAAGATTAAAAACTGTAAAACTTAAACTTGTTCATCATTAAAAAGAATATAACAAGAACTACGAATACGAAGTTAGTAAAGTCGAAGAAAAAGTACGCAACGTTAAACGTACTTAGGTACATATGTACAAACAATAAAAACGACACAACTGGTTCCAACATTCCTTTGTGCGACCGTCGCTGTCCAGTTCTCGTTTCGACAGGAAATTGGCTAATCAAAAAAGGAATCACTCATTTACAATACGCTAGATGGCAGTAGGGCTTGCACTGGGAAAAAATATTTTATATCCATAATCTAACGAGTATTGAAATATATATTAAAGAATTTTTCTTAAGATCTATTAGTTTATCGATTCGATCCTGTAATAGTCATATTAACAATTTTTGAAGATTAAAGATCCTAAAGCAGAACATATTTTTGTGTAAACAATTGAAATCTATTAATTTGTCAATACAAATTATTTGAGAAAAGGTTTTAAACAATGTTGGGAAATTTATCAGCTGTGTTCGTGGATTTTTTTATTTTTCTCAATCCTTTCAAAAATGACACGGTAGATCTAAGCTACGCTAGCTAAGCTAGTGTGAAATCAAAAAGTTAATTATCTATTAACTTTTTGATTTCACACTTTGAATCTCTTGATGAGATAGCACTTAAGAATAACACAGTCATAATCTCGGACTGGGAATTTGAATGTATTACTTAGATATGGTTTAGTAGCGACCGAGACACTTTGTGCCGGCCCGTTAAACCCTCCGTGAAGCTTCGTCTCAGTGTAATTTTGCTAGTCTGACATGCAATAAATTTTAGTTTCAGTGACATTGGTGAATTTTGTATTTACTATACTATGTTCATGTATTTCGTTATCATTCAAAACTGCACCTTGTATATCGTGGTGTTATTTGTACTAAAAAGTTAATTTTTTTCTTAAATCTTTAGCGAGTGTTATTGTTTAATTTAAGTAAAAACTGGACATGTCACTAGGATTTTGAAAAGTGTCTCAATACATCAGTGGTATCTATACCAAATGTTTTTTTTAATAAAGGCTATGTTTCACATATCGTCATTTCTGTGATTATTCAAAAAGTTTCCGTTACTGTTGAAATCAGATACATACTAATTCATTTAGACTGTTAAAAGAAATCTCAGGCGTACCCAGAACCCTACAACTTAATGTAATCATACATCGTTACACAAATATTTGTTCAGAAAAACTATAAGAAATGTCTGAGAAACTTCGATTGCGAAGAAATGCATAGTTTTTATTGATTACCTTGAAACCGTACGTAGTGCAATGAATAAAAAGAATGAGTGACATCACAAATTATTTAACATTTTTTTTTTTCAACCCTTTACAATTCCACTGTTGGAATACGGGTCTCCTCTCATATTGAGAGGGTTAAGGCCATAG
>DWMG01002775.1:0-12736 GCA_018244855.1 Elbella merops
GGCCTTAACCCTCTCAATATGAGAGGAGACCCGTATTCCAACAGTGGAATTATAATGGGTCGATTATTATTATTATTTACTATTATTAAATGGGAATGTAGAACAGCAAGTTTCACTGTTTGTTTTTCCCTTATATGGATATGACATCGGTAAAAACTAAAAAGTTCGAAGGGTACATTAGGCGGTCTATACCAATTGTTGGCATTAGTTAATAATCCTTACACCTCATTGGAGGTGTTAAACAATTTAAATACATTCGAATAATAAGCCGTAATTATTCTACACTAGGGCAGCGTGATGCAGTATGCTTTAGGCCACCCACAATTCTGGCAGACACCCGTGAGAAGTATTCGTACCTACCCCTTCACGAAATAAAAGAAATAGTTTTTACAAGTTGTCAATGTTTTCCAAATTTGAAATACGAGTATTATGGCGCCACAAGCACTGAATATTGCTATAAATAAGTAATGTGCCGAACGTTTACTTTAGTAAGTATCATAAACAATCGTCACGACGTTGTCACGCAATTTCAAAAACCCTCCTTAAAATCCGTAAAAGCAACATTTCCAAAGAATCCGAAAACAATTATCGTTGCAGTCCATTTACAAACCACTTATTTCCAAACTGCAAATAAAAAAACTGTGCTTGCATTGTTTTGACAGAACTGGCCGATAAAGAAAAAAAAAGAAGAACAATAAACCGCGTTGACGCGGGCTGTCAACATAAATTAAAAAGCGTACCGATTTTAAAATTCGAATGTCGAGACAAAATGGCGGGTACGTGCGTGCGCCATTTCTTTGACACACGCGGTAGACAGTTGAGTGACGGAATGGTGCATCAGCTCGCACTTGACAGTTTTTTTGTTTAGACCTACTGTTGTTTACACCGAGCCCGACCTTATCAAAGGAGTGTCTTGTTACTGTCAGGTCTTCAAACACAAGCAGTTTTTTAGATCACATATTTCGGTAACCTAAGTATGCGTACGTATGAACGGTGTTGTTCCATTGATAGACGTTACCGCAAACCAGTCGTAAATAGCATCCGTTCCAAAAAAATTAAGAGGAAATGGTTGGACTTTTAAATAAAAGTTCTGTAATATTTTCAAACCATTACTTCTGGATCTTTTATATTATTTGTGTAAACAAAAGAAAATGTTTATACATATCGTTGATTAATATAACATAAGCGGTAATACGCCAAGAGTATTGAGTACGCAAAGAATCTAGCCATTTGGTAGTGAAAATCTGTACCAAAATAGTTTCCAAACATATTTCCCATTACAATACATCCGAGAATTACGAATACTCGTGATAAAGGATGACTCGAGGCACACATAATGAGGCACATTAACGGCACCTTTGACTAGACATCGTAATTAGTAACTTAACCACATTAATGCGTAGATATACTGTGGGGCAGGTTGATGTAATATATACACAGTATAAAAGTATTTAAAAACTTATTAAATTATTGCAAAAGTTTCAATGATTAAGATGATAAGTCAATGATGGGCAACGTGTTCACATCAGCCATCGTTTATGAATTTTTTGGGGCCAGTATGTTAGTAAGTCACCTTCATCACCGATGGACCAAGTATGGGTTGACAATTTTTACACCCCTTAGAAAACATTATGGAGAATGGAGATGGAGATTTTTCTAACTTTGAATTTTTAATAGTAGCTGGGAGTCTGGATTTGGCAATAGGCCCCACCCCCTATTCCATACTGGGACCTAGAATTTAACAGTTGTATCGTAGGTATGTACATATACTACGATCCTATGCTTACCCCTTCGGTAAATACAAGCGTAAAGATAAAAAACGGAAGGTTTATTAGTCACGATACCATAAAAATATTTTTACATCAATTCGTTCTATATAAGCGAGTAATAGGCAGCAGATCATAGTATCAGGAACGGTGTAATAAATCCAACCCTTATTAATTCTGCGACGACATCACTCGTGGTCACCTTAAGTGGCTGTAGCGATTTTCAAATTACACACCTATCAACAATTTTCTCTGATGTATTGTATCAATATACATAATCATCTTCAGCTAGAAGAGAGGAATTTAAGGAACTTGTTTGAACATTGACAACGATGTTACTAACGATGAGCGAATAAAAATGTAACTACTTACTTCCCCATTACTTTTTAAACTAAAATTTTCTTTATTTAATCACGCTTTGTTAATCAATATAGCGGACTCAATGCCTCTTGGCATTATCTTCTAGGCAACACTTGGTAATGATGAAAATTTGAAGGCATCATAAATCGACAGAAGAATAAAATGAAATAAACTTCGATAAAATAAAGAATACGTTTATTGAATGTATATTTTACAATAACATATACACAAACATGTAATTATAATAAATACATGAGTATAGATTCAAAGTGAACGAATAAATCCTCAAGGGCATATTTACCATCTACTAGATTATTTACCATCTACTAGAGGTATATCACGAAATGCAACTGAACTATTATTGTTGGCCACGATTTTTGATAAGCGGATCCTCTATCGCTTTTCAGACTGAAATATGATGATAAATGGCTCGAGTCATAATAACAAAGATACCTAACACTATAAACAAAGCAGTGCCAATTATTCTAAAATACTCAAGTCATAGATGGAGATTAATAAATCAAATATTTTATCAATTACAACGCCGCCGGCGATACATCTATGGGCGATTTACGAATCCAATCTTGTCGATTTGGCATAATTTTCTATTAAGCGAAGACATTGTGTAAATCGAGCGCTATTACTGCTAATACATCATCTTTTCCGGTTCCCTATTCAGCTTCAGCATTGAATATACGGAATGCCTTCTGGGCGAGTGATTGCATTGCATTAACGGTCAACAACTATGCTCCTTGTTTTTAGTAACAGAACTTTGCAGATGCTGATTATGGATTTTCACGTTATTTTGAAAACACAAGCATATTGTCTTAGTTCCATTTTCTGACACGTAGGCACTTCTTTACAAAATGATGTGCATTTCTTATAATGGTAAAAGAACGTATGAGGAAACGTATGCAACAAAGGAACGATAAAAGGGTTAATGGTGGTGATGATAATGATATGTTATGCAATAGCTGCAGTCATAACTAATGTCTTTTCGCGGCTTAAAAGCTCGTCAACAATTGTCGCTAGTCCACGCAGACCTTAAATGTTAGGTACATGCGTAACGAACAAATTAGGTAAGCAACCATTTACATATATAAAAACATAAATACGATTAAAGCTTCACGAATCCCAATAGTGCTAACTGAATAAAAAACAAACAAGACTATATTTTTATGTATGTATATTCATTGATGCTGTGTCTCATTAAAGATAATGTCACGATGCTTAATCGTGACGGGTCACACATAGCCGCTGTGACGAAACACGGCATCGAGCGTGAATTATCCATCGTTGAGTGAGAAAAGAGTACCGATTTATACGGTAAAATGGTCTATTAAAGTGTAATTCGGTGGTCGTGTTAGTAAGCTTTTAAATTTTTTACATTTCAATGAGACTGTTGAAGAACTACTGAAAGGATGCTAATTTATCATCATGAACGACAACCTTTTAATCGTTTCACTGCTGATCACGTAACTTCTCTCAAAACGAGGAGGGTTAAGATCAGTGTCTACTAGAACTACCTGATGTTAATTAATAATAAAGCGATGACCTAATTGCTTAACTGGAAACGATCGTATTTATTTTTTTTAGGAATATTCATGGGTAGAAAAATCACATGCTTCGCTATAGTTAACAATTTGATTCTTGGCTTTATTTATAAATGACTTATTAACAAAGTACCAATAATAAATAATGTCACCAAAAAAAGAATACAAACTTATTGTCAAAAGCAGATTTCAGTCTATTTCTCTAGATTCACCGAAATCTGTATCTAATCTGTTGCTAAATGTCATTGCCTCCCAAAAGTATTTAAGCATATTGAATGAGCGGCTGGGTGTTACTATCCCTGTTATCACCAAGTACATTAATGTAAACCATCATGCATTTGTACACCTTTCATCAATTCAAACCCAAAGAACGAAAAATTTACACTTACCTACTAAGCCTGCCGTTAATTATTTTTTTTGGAATCTTCTGCTTCGTCGCAATTATTCATCATCCCTATTCCGTTTTTACAGACCAACAGTATTAAAAAAGTTCCCTGTTTCCAAATAGAATGAGGTGTTAAGACTGACGAAACTTGATCCAAAACTTACTCAAACACTTCTCCATAAAACTTCTTAATTACCTACTCAATGAATACTACTGCATGTTTAAAAGCGAATTAAAATAATTTTACTATTGGGACATTAAATTTTATTACTACCATCATTTTAAACGATAAGGTACAAGTGATATAAGAAAATCGTTTGTAAATGTAAATGTAATAAAATTTGTCATTTTCACTCGGATTGGAAGGTTTTCGACACTTTAAATTATCTTCTCCTATTAACCTAATATGGTCAGAAAAAACTAGAATTTCTAATAAAATGATTCGCTAATAGTAGCAATTTCATTAAATCCGACCATATCCATATCATCATTTTTCCCTATTAGGTCTCCTGACCCAGGTATCAATCTATATTAGATTTTGTTCAGTAGTTTGCAGGTGAAAATGTAACAGAAAAAAACATCCATTAATGTAGGTACGAGTAAATAAAGTGTTCGAATAACCATCCCAAATTATGGAGACTTGTATTCCCTACCATGTCACCGACCTGAAAAAGATAGCGGGATACTACTGGATTCGGAAGGCCCAGGATGAGAAGTGGCGCATATTAGGAGAGGACGTTCAACGGCTGATGGGTGAACGGATATTATCGTAACATTAACTTTGTAATAATCAAAGTATCTAATTTAAATGAGGCAATACAAGTAAATGGAATAAATATTGATATAAATTACGCGATATAAATAGGCACTCAACGTGAACTACACCTATCGCTAAACAACGTTTGAAACCTAACATTATTCATCATTGTCGACCCTAAAGCACGGTAATTTACACGCTTGTAGCTTTGAAATAAATCATTTTACGATACAATGCAAATTCAACCATAGATTCTAATCAGCAAAGTTCAGATTTCATTGACGTCTGTATTGTGTTAGGTCACTACAGTTTTAGCGATGCACAGTTGTATTGACGTGACAAATACAGTGACAAACAAGTTGAACGGTGGCTCCGTGACAGTGCCTTGTGGTTCTAACGTTTAAGTAAACATACATTGTCTGGATATTAGCGTGGGAACCAGACGACATAGGTGATTCCCTTCGAACAACTGTTTTTCCATATATCACAGGGCTTATTAGGCAATTTTGAAATTCTTCTAATTTGTTCCAATAAATGCACTTGTGCTAATTCTAGTTTTATTTTATGAATGACTGTGTTACCAACAGTAGATATATATCTAGTCGGGCCAAGAATGAAAGACGACATGTTCTATAACGATGATAACTAAAATGCAGAAGGTCTAAAAGAAGAAGACCATTAAATATCAAATATGATAAAATTTAACATGACATATTGAGATACAGATGACAATTCATTTGTGAATGATAGTAACGTAACATCAGGCCTGTAATCCCCGAAAGGGTAAGCAGAGGAGTGTAGTACACCCCTCGTTTCACCAGTTACGTTTAAGTCCCACAATGGAATAGGTGGTGAGCCTATTTCCATACACGGGGCACACATCCAGACTCCGAGTCACTACTAGAAATTCTAAATTAGAAAAATCCAATAGTACTCGACCCGGGATTTGAACTCAGGACATCGCGATCGGCAGCCACTTTGCAACCACTCGACTAACGGGGCAGTCCAATGTCGTGAATGATAGTAATAATAATCAGTATCTAACGTTCTGTTTTCAAATATTGATTTAAAAAAAAAACCAGGACAAGTTTCGACAGTGTATTTAACATATTAATAGCCTGAGTCATCACACCATCAAATTCATTTATTATTAACGCTGTACCGCGCTAATGAATTTTATTGTCAGAAATAACTCGGAGCGCTCATTATCAGTCAGAATTACTATGTAAGAAACATTACAAGTAAAATGAAAAACTTGCATGTTCATTTAATATAAGAAGGAGCACATCAGTTCTATACGGATAAAAATCCGTATATAACTATTTGCCATTAGGAAATCTCTGCCGTAAAGGAGCTGACATGACAATATAATAATTATTATTATTTCAACTCTCAAACCATGTCATTTTCAATTTCAATACTGGAAAATAATAACGTGAGAACTTTTCTTACCCTCCCTGACTCACCTTTTCTTCTTTGCGAATAAGATAACATTGATACGGAAGTATAAACAAGTTCATTGAGCAAATATTTACCTCCAGATAATACTGTTGTTTCTTATTTCGCATACAATCAGACGTTTCCTCACATTGTTAGTTTGCACTGTCCCATTTAACTGTCACTAGTCCAGTATGAAGTTCATAAGGTACTGCCTTTGTAGGCAGCGTCCCATCTTCTTCTTTACCATCAGCAGCCATGGCTTAACTAATTTTTATAGCAAGAGGGGAATCATTCTTAAATTAAGAAAACATTTTAATAATTGTAGTTTTGATTTGGTTTTTTTGCTGTTATTATTACTTCCAGGAGTTTCGGCTTCGGGGGTGCTGGGTTCATATTCATGGCGCGCACCTCTTTATAAAGGTGCGTTTATAAGTTTAAATATCAGTAGCTAACGGTGAAGGAAAACATAGTGAGGAAACCTGCACACCTTAGAATTTATAAAAAAAAATTCTAAGTTGTGTTAAGTCTAAAAACTCGCACTTGGCTAACGTAACAGATTATGGCCTTAACTCTCTCAATATGAGGGGAGACCCATATTCCAACAGTAGAATGATGAATGGGTCAATTATTATTATTACTTTCGATTACACACCTTCTGCCTACTTCGTAAAGAACTTTGCGTGGCGATATATTAATAATCATAATTTCGACAGAAATAACCGAAGTCTGAAATTTCTAAAGGTAAGACTATCCAAAACAATGTTTGCATACCTGTCATATCAGTGTATATGACTGTGAAATCATTACGTCTATGTAAAATAGCTTTCATTCTTGATTACTTCAAATACAAAAATCTATTCACGTTAAAAATTTTGTAAGTAAATAGTTAGGTAAATATATTTTGTACAACACTTACAATGTTTACACTTTGTTTTTACTAAAAATTAGTTCGGATTTAAAATAACTATCACAGCGTCACTCGTTACATATAACGAAAGAGTTAGCTGTGGTTATTTTGTGTAAACAAATCCGTTGAAGCTTGATCGTAAATATTTCCAGACGAAACTTTTAATGGACTTACAGAGGACAAAATAAGTAAATTTGACACTCGATGACATCAGCCCGCCACTAATTATGAAAGGGTACTTCTATTACGTTTCGCAACGGCGCGCTCAGGTAACGCTTCCTCTACCGCGCATTAGCTTTGTGGTACTTGGAACGTTGCCAAGTAGAATGAAGTCAAGTGACAAGTGGCGCTTATCTCAAACTGTTACGGGCAAATTAGCATTAAACACATCTGCAAATCTCCATTGTCAGTGACTCTTGACAGAACATAGATCGTGAAATGCCAGCGAACTTCGTAATTTTGAACGAATCCTCAACGCCGTCATGTGCAAGGGACTTTGTTCACGACGAACATGTATCAGAATAAGCGAGTAACTGTTTAATAATTTATCAATCTTTACTAAAGATAAAGTGATAAAGTGAATGACAGAAACTACCTAAAATAATTTTACGAAGTGTAGCCATAAATATGACTCCCGATATCGATCTTTGGGATTAACGTGAAATACCAAACATAATTCTTTTTTGTGATAATTTACTGATAGACACTGATCTCTTAAACGAAAATTTCCCACTACGTATCTACATAGAACAAGCGAAAATTTCGCACTTCTTAGGGGACGATATGACAATTTTAATAACAAATGCAATTTCATCTTTATCCGAAAAAAACATAAATTACTATACTGAAACATACTACTTACATATAATAGCAATTTTTAACTCATAATTCACATATAACATATGTTTGAAAACATTTCAGTTTTTAAATGAACATAAAAATAAGGCCTGGATTATATTTTATAATGTCATGTAGGTATTTCGAAAAATGTTAATCAATTAACTGTTAAAATTAGCTGCAAGTGTATGTTTTTAGTATCTATTAAAAATATTATATCGCCCATCGTTTATCTTTTCTCAATAAGACAAATCGGTGAAGTAACTTGAAACTCCAGACTTGAAGTTAGCAAATGAGGAATTTTGGGCCTTTGTCGAATAGTTCAAATAACTTTATCAACCTATAAATAATCTCGGATATTCGTAGTGAAAGATATTTGTTGCTCAATAAAATTCGAATAATTGCACCTCACCTCACAAAACAGATACGACGTTAGCAGTATTAGCAAATCCTCTAATGTTGAATTAGACCTTAGACAACGGTGACTATCTTAGCGTAATTACCCTCAAATGAGCCTTTTGCTGATTTGCCTGCACGAGCTATAAAAACGACAATCATAACTTATTAATTATATCAAATTACGTAACGTAACTTCACGCCTGTAATCTCCGAAGAGGTAGGCAGAGGAATGCAGAACACTCCCGCGTTTCACCGGTTTCACCGGTTACGTTTACGTCCCACTATGGAATAGGTGGTGAGCCTCTTGCCATGCATCGGGCACATATCCAGACTCCGAACCACTACTAGAAAATCTAAATTAGAGAATTTTGTATTGTCCGACCCAGGAATCGAACCCAGGACCTCCCGATCAGTAGTCACACTTGCAACCAACACGACCAACGAGGCAGTTATAACGAATGAAATCTAATAATATTATTAGCCTAATCACATTCATGTTATAATTTAATATAATTACAATAGATAGTAAACAACTTTGTATTTATAGTTATAACGCCAATAAGAAATAGTTGGCATTCCACAAGGTATCACTTTGAGCATTGACTTTGGTACGGCCTTAAAACGGCCATAGCTAAATATAATAGTGGTCGAAATGCAACGTCGTGGAATTTGAGTGCAAAATTGTTCCTGGTAGCGAGCAACTGGGGCCAACCGACGGCTGTAAGTACTGTTGATGAAATGTTACTCTTAATCTGCTATTATTTTAAGGTCACGGTGTTAAACGTGCTTCATGGCATTATTCTTAAGGTACCCCTGTACCATGTGGTACATGTGGTTATAAAATTCAAAGCATATTATATATTGCAACGGAGATACTTTTTCTCTCTGTATTTGTTATTTAAGAAATCTGTTTCCAAAAAAAAAGTATCCAAATTAGTGATGCAAAAGGATCAGATATAGAATTCTCGGAACGCATGGATTCATTGTAATGACTCTCTATTCTTCTATTATTATCCACTAAGCCGTGATACTTTGGAAAAAGCATGAGCGGGTCTTTGTTGAAGCTCGCCCTGGCGCACCTTTTTCGATGATCGGATTTGTTTAAGTCATTTGCGGCGAAACCGCAGAAAATTGTAATAAATACATAGATACTCACTGTTAAGCAGCAAAGTTAGTTGTAAGATGGGCCAATATAACAGAATAAAAATTTGATTAATAATGTCGAGTGACGCGTAAATAATTTAATTCATTGTCAGAGCCAATTGCAAATCGACTTGATAAAAGCAACAATATATTTTATAAATGTTTCAGATTTTTACATACGCACATACAAAACAATCAGCCATTATTGTATTACCGAAACCGAACAACGCAGACAGCAATGCTGTTCTAGTCAAACGCATCAGATAAACGTTTTCATAATAATGCATTCATATTCCAGCTACCATACCACTGGTTGCCTAACCCCGCTTTCTTCCCGGAAGGTCAAATAGAAATGTTATAGATTCAGATAAGGGTTACGTGTTCATTTCGCAACTATCCGTTCTATCAGCGGCTCTATCGGTAATTTAGCCGTGTATTGTGAGTGTGCCGCTGTTGGGTACAGGAAGCCGCGATAGGTTAATTGCAGTTATCTAAAGGACATTGGATTCGTGGGAATCCAATTGGACTTTTTCAAAATCACTGCATTCTTATTGAGCTATGACGAACTTTGTAAACGTGGTGATGTATTTTTGATATCACCTAATACTACATGATCAAGGTCAGATGAAGGTTTTGTTCTAAATAAATTTAAGGTCATGGGGTACGGTGTTCCTATAAGCATGTATTTTGCTTCACGCAGCGGTAAATTTCACTGAAGTTGCGAGTTACAGAAGGTTATAAATTTGATTTGGAAGTCTCTTAAATAATAATAATAATCGACCCATTATAATTCCACTGTTGGAATTCGGACTCCTCTCATATTGAGAGGGTTAAGGCCATAGTCTGCCAAGCTGGCTGAGTTGGCAAACTTCACACATCTTAGATTTTTTTTTTATAACTCAGTAGATATTAGAAGTTATTGTTTATAGTTGTATTGCATATTGCACGACCATTTCTCGATAGCGTCATTCTGTTGGTATATTCACTTTTCTGTCATTTCTTTAGGAGTAATTTGTCTAGATTGTCGTCAATTAATGAGTATTTTGACTTATTACTGACTAATAATAGTTATGAATAAATCAAATGACAAAGAGTATAATTACATAAAACAGCAGATAAATAGATGATATCCAACCCTGCAGTAACTCTTGGAGAAAAAGGAACCCCACTCCGCCCATACCGCAGTGAAACCACGGCCACTGGTTTACAGCTGTCTGACCAAATGAAATTATGGCATCTCTTATACAAACTATAAATTATATTATGGCATCTCTTATACAAACTATAAAACCGAACTGTTCGTAGACTGTCCTTTACATGTCCGCTAATACTCGAGTTATCTAGGTCTGTACTTAGCTTTATCGTGTATGTCATTGTTTTATACTGTCTGAGCTTAGCATTATCGGCGCGTCTCATTTATAAGATTTACAGATTTATGTTCCATTGCTCACAATCACAAATACATCACCTTTCGTATGATATTTATGATCTTGAAACGTTCTCATATCGGGATTTATTGTATTGTTCCATGTACCGCGTAAATAATGTACGATCAAGACGTTCTTAATGTGTATTATAATGAAATCAATTCTATGTATGTAAGCACTATAATTATACTATTATTAAGAAAAAAAATTATTTACATCTTTTTTTACACAACCCTTACAGCCATACATTAAGTAAATAATAAAATATCACAATTGAATACTACTTACATGAAACTTGTTACAAAAATCCATTTCAAAGTAAATACATTCGGCGAAAAAACCTACCGCAGTCAATACAGCTAAATGCTTGTACGAACATTCTCAAAATGCCAAATGCTTAACCCAATGACAATTTCAATATAGACGGTATTATGAAAATTAAGGCCGTTAAAGATATTAAGATTTTAACAGAATTAATGAAATAAGACGTTAACATTCCAACGATGCCGCAAAAACATAATGTCATTTATATCAACGATAACAATCTAAACACCGAAAGATAAGGAACATAAAGTATCTTTGCTGTAGATTGTTATGCAAATGGTCCACTTCAAGATATCTTGCAAAGCACATCGGTATAAGCAAAGAATAGAGATAACAAGGCTTAGACAGGAACGTCCCACGCAAAGCCCACAGCCCGTTTAAATGCAAATCCGTGATCACAACAATCTGACAAATAGATGGACGGACGGTTTTCAAGTGCAAAATTAACATTACATAACAACACGCTAAGTTAACGGGGATTGGACCTGTTGCCATTCATTAGAAGATTCCAGAAAGACCTAAATAGAACGAGGAACTAGTAGAATTGAAACTGTTCGTTAAGGACTTTTGAAATCATGTTTGATGGTGTCTATTCAAGAAGAAATATTACCTATGTACATAGAAGGGAGCGGTTCCAGGTAAGAATTAAATAAATAGGTATCATCGTTTTAAAAAAAATTGTATTTTTGTTTAATGGTGTCGAAATTAAAACATACATTTAAATAATTACAGTTAAAGTCTATAACAAGGCCAAAACAAATTCTAAAAATAGAACAGAAATCTGAACTAGAGTCGCAGGAGAAAACCAGTAAACAATTCAATAGTAACTCCGAAAATCTTGATAGTGAGCAATCGTGACCGCCAATGCATTTTAAGGGCAGGATCCAATGCCGAGTATCAGAGTATGGCATATGCTGCATCATTTATTTAAATAACCTGCTTTTCGCGCTGACTGCCCATGCATGAATAAAAATCGAAAGACGGAGAAAAACATATATTCGGAGTTTGGCCAACAAATTACTTTCATAGCTAACAAGTGATTTAATTAGGCAGATGCCCGATGGCTAGAGCTGACTGTTGGGCCGTTGGTTGTAAATTCGATTTATACACACGAATATTCGAATAATGAACACGACTATTCATATTGTTTGAACACTTATTCTATGTTTGGTTGAATAATTATTTATATAATTATGTTTATAGTCAATTAGGCACGTAAATTATCCATGTAAATATATGTAGTATACGCTCTGTCTTGTTGATAGAGCAGGCCATAAGCATATTGAGTTATCCCAAGATATCGCCAATAATAATCCCTTAGGAGATGGGTCTCATCTCAGAATGAAAAATATCAAGGTTTATGGATCACGTGCGGTTTAGGAGATCGGACATTTGTTCAAGATATTTTAATTAGTTTTAATTTTACTAGTACACCGGG
>DWMG01002776.1:0-12735 GCA_018244855.1 Elbella merops
GTGGAAGTTACGAGCATAAACCCCCTTTTGGGGAGGCCTATGTCCAGCAGTGGACTAAGATAGGCTGACGATGATGAAGTACATTATGTATTCAAATATAAACCCTCGGGTAGGAAAGTATTCGTTGGTAGCCTCCGGTAGGCAGTCAGTCTTATTAGGACTACTTCTCATTAGCTCAAATATCTACTTGCACTTTTATGCATACCTAGTTCTATAAAATGCAAACTGTATTTTAATTTTTTTTTCCTATATAAAAATTTGTAAATACTTATTGAACCTACTCACATATTACCTACAATTATAGAAATATACATATATTCTTTTATTATATGGATATTTATTCGGTAGTATATCTATTTAATCATAATTCTGGGATCTATTCTAGGATAACAAAAACTATTCTTATGAAAACAAAATGTATTAACATCGGCTTGATAAAAACACCTACAATTTTCTCCGGCATGCCCTACACCTGTTTAGATTATCGTCTACAGGACTCTAGTACTGCGTAACAGACGAGCGAGCAGCGTCTAAGCGACGGAACCATTACTGACAGTAGATTTTATTCCTAAGATTAATTAAAAGATACGGCAGCAGGCCAGGCCACTATGCGAGAGTGAAAACGCTTCACCTTATCATGCTGACGTATGCGACACTTTCCCAAAAATACTCTACATTGCTACTTTTGCGTACCACTGAAAGTTACTTATTCATACAAAACCCGCAATGTATAGTGCAGAAGGTACATTCACGTGTTATGTAAGAAAAGACAGGTGCAATAGAAACGCCGGAGGCAGGGGTAGCGTGCGGTGGACCAGTTATCGTCAAGGAGAGTTACTGAGATTATTTTTGCAAATGATATACGTTTTACATCAAAGTCAGAGTACCCTATACGACGTACTGGATGATCTACAACTTTCTATTCGCGATACGCCTTCTTGATGAGATGAGGTATACAGCTTTACATACCTAGTTAAACTTTACACATTACAAATTTGCTTTGGTTTTAGTTAGGTTAGGTTATTACATTACGTGCTGGACATTGAACATTCAATTTATATTATTATTTTTATTTAGTAACCTCAGATCCCTTACGGGATAACAGAAAGCACCAACACCAAGAAGTTTATCCATGGCCATGATTTGAGGAAATTTTAAAAAACGTGGTATCTCGTTCTTTCACTTCAATTATTAGCTCACCCGCTATCCGAGTACTTATCTTCAAAGGTTTTTGTAACGAACATGGCCTTCTTTCACATAATTTTTTAGTGGTATTACCATGTAACTACCGTACCTATAATCTTTAATGAAAGAAATGTATTTTTGAAATCAAAATGTTTATTTCCTATTTTTCATTATAATCGAAATATTGGCTGCCTCGTGGGTGATGTGTTTGCAAGCGTCGCTGCTGATCAAAAGTCCCAGGGTCCTATTTCAAGTCAGGGGATTTAGATTTTTCTAATTCAATTTTTCCAGTGAGATTTCTCATCGCTCGTCATCTGGATTTGAGCCCGGTCTTTGGAAATAACCATTGGGCGCATAACATAACTGTTGAAACGTCCCCGCATTAAACTCTTCTGCCTATCTTTCCGTAAATAGGAAGAATGCGTTTAATCTGACCATCTGATTTCTCATTCCAGGCTAGATCGTCATCTGATCCAGGCGCACGCGCAACGTGCAGCATCTTTCCACTGTGAACTCTGCAACCGGGCCTATAGCTCCCGAACCTTGCTTCTCCGCCACCGGGCACTAGCGCATACCGACATCAGAAAATATCCCTGCGAGAACTGCCCCAAGGTATGCACCTATTCTCTTGACTTGCAAGGGCATAGAAATATTTCCATCATTTCAGTATTCGTAATTACCATCTTCAGGAACCATTTTGGGCAGAGATTTTAAGCAGCAGATGTTAAATATAAAAGACGATTTAATAAACAAAGAGTATTCTATTTATCTTTACTTTTTTAGACAGTTTGATCAATCGTTGTGATGAATGTAACAAACACTACTGATATTTAGTACGGTTTGCTGTTACACTTAGTAACTATAACCTTATTCAAATTAGGTAATGTTTTCATAAAGAGCATACGTAGGCCACTTATGTTGTAAGTCTCAATAGCATGTAACTTCACGCGACCCGAAACCTGACGGTATTTCAGGCATTTAGCGATCCTTCCAACCTGCAGCGCCACATCCGCGCGCAGCACGCCGGCGCGCGCAGCCACGCCTGCCCCGAGTGCGGCAAGACCTTCACATCCTCTTCCGGCCTCAAGCAGCACACACACATTCACTCCAGCGTAAAGCCCTTCCAGTGCAAAGTCTGCTTGAAGGTGAGCATATCGCAGGTTTTCCTTCTTCTCTTTTCGTTCTTTTGGTATGTATAGTGTTTTCTGCAAAATATTAATCCAATGTTTTTCTGTGATAACTATTGCAATGACTCCATGCAATGTTCATTCTTTTGAAATTCCTACACACTTGCACTGTTCGTTGTCTCCTTCAAGCTTTAATATTTATCATAATCTTTGTTGCACTTGGAGTACTTCAAAACTATAAAAAATTATAACTTCAAATTCATCGCTTAAAAAAACTCCATTTTGTATTTTGTATTCGATATTTCTTCAAGAGTTATAAAATACGAATTATTTTTGTTTTTTTACAGTCGTACACACAGTTTTCGAACCTATGTCGACACAAGCGGATGCACGTCGCATGTAAAACGTTGGTGGAGTGTGGCAAATGTGGACAGCCATTCCAGACGTATGCATCTCTTACTAAACATAAGAGATTTTGTGATACGGCTACTGCTGCGAACGTACGTCTTCGAGGACCATTGGTGCCAGGCATACCACAAATTCCCCCATTACCCAACACTGGAATGAATACCCAAA
This sequence comes from Elbella merops, assembly GCA_018244855.1. NCBI lineage: Eukaryota > Metazoa > Arthropoda > Insecta > Lepidoptera > Hesperiidae > Elbella > Elbella merops. Next base: position 2,889 of record DWMG01002776.1, read on the forward strand.
ATAATTCAAGCCCCTTTCCAATGTACAGGGGTCAAGCATTACCTCTTCCGTACAACACTTTTGCTCACTACCCAGCACTGTTCTCGGCGGCAGCCGCGGCGGCTTGCCCACCAGAATTTTTGAATCCATTGCTCTTCAATGTACAAGGCGCAAGGTTAGCGATGGAACATGATCTCGCTATGAATTCCAATTTGTTAGCACAAAAGCAACAGGAGGGACGTATGTCTGTTAAGAGCATGGATAGTTCCACAACACTTGAGGAAATTAAGAAGAATAAGGATATAGAGTTCGATATATCTAAGCGAGATGACGAAAATGTTGACAGAGTAACTCCGAAGACTCAAAGCCATTACATAAAACAGTCGCCATCTGATGAAGCTCCTCAACAGAGACCCTCGCCGGTGATGCCGCCCCAGGCACCCATGGTTCCATTTAATTTCACAAACAATGACGTGAAACATAGTTCGCCATTCAATTTGTCGCTAAAACTCAATAATAATGAAAGTATGGGCAGCAAACCTGTATCTCCAAGTTTGCCTACAAATTTGACCAAAAACCTTAGACATGACGAGAGGAGGTATTCAGATAACGAAGAAGAGATAAAGAAAGATCTTGGTGATCAACCATTGGATTTGTCAGTGGGACGGAAACAAGGCGACAAGGAATCTGACGTTGACAATGATGATCGCTCCTTTCGTAACTCATCGGTTAAATCATTTTCTCCACCAGAGAGCCCGATTGAACGAGAAAGTAAGACACCTGAAAACGACACCACAGATGTCGATGTAGAAGGGGTTGAACCAAAAAGAGAGGATTCTCCCCAACCTTTGGTTTCTTCACCCTTGGCTTTCCCGATGCCAGTCCACCCTCAACACAGTAATAGTCTGATAAACGCAATGTATCCTCAATACGAAATGGATTCGATTCTTTCCAGACGTTTCTCGACTCATACACCCTACGTTCCGAGTTCGTTTAATTTTTTATCCCCACTTCTTGGCACTGATGGACCGGACCAGCAACCGAACGCATACGCGAAATTCCGTGAAATGAACACCGGTACTGGTAAGCTTCGCGATCGTTACGCGTGCAAATTCTGTGGCAAAGTATTTCCACGGAGTGCGAATCTAACTCGACATCTCCGCACTCACACTGGGGAGCAACCCTACAAGTGCAAGTACTGTGAGCGCTCGTTCTCCATCTCATCCAATTTACAGCGCCACGTCAGAAACATCCATAATAAGGAAAGACCATTCCGATGTCCCTTGTGCGACCGGTGTTTCGGCCAGCAGACCAATCTTGATCGTCACCTGAAGAAGCACGAGGCAGAAGGTGGGGATTCCCCGAGCTCGGCGGATACGGAGCGTGAAGACGCATATTTCGATGATATTAGGTCGTTTATGGGTAAAGTAACATGTTCTCCTAGACCCAGAACTCCACCAGCATCTTCTCCTAATACAATTCCCTCTCATCCACCACATCCCCCCCACCCTTCGAGAACTTCACTCGCTATCTCCACATAGCCGATGGCTTACCCGCTGCCGCCGCCGCCACTATGGCCACAGCCCTTCGAATAACATTCAGTTAGAAATATACATTGTATAGAAGAAAGGAATTAAAACATCTGAAATACAACCCATTTAATGTATAAAGACTTATTTGGAATTTACCAGATATTTCATGTAGAGAGTATAAAAGTCGGGATAGTGGTATGAGTTTTAATTCGTTTCTTTCCTATCTTATTGCGCAAGATTTCTATCGAAGATGTTGAGGGGCGGGCGGGCTTTCAGCGGTGTCTCTAATAATTTAATTATATGACGAGAGCAATATTGTGAAGGCGTTATATCTCGACTAGTTAGTGTCAAGTATATGCTAGATAGATTAAGGTCTTTATAATAGACGTTAATTTTAATTACTATAATATATCATGACAAATTTTTTTTATTAAAATTCGACGGTTAACTAAGTGATCTACGAGCAGGTTTAATGATGTTAAACTTACTACGTTTGGATTGGACAAAGTGTTCCTAGTTATTGATGTGATCGGAACAGTTTCGATGCTATAATATTTGAGCGATTTGTGAAAAATTGTAAAAAATGTTAATTAGTGGTAGCGTTAAGTTGATAAGAGGAACTTTATTAAGATAACAGTAAAATGTTAATATATTGGCGAAAAATGAAAAAGATATAATCATATGTATGTAAATCATTTTGTTTAGTCAAAAAATCTACCAAAGCGTTTCTTTTAGTTTTATATTAAGATTTGATTTGGAAATACAACTACTTACCTGTAAAATAACACTGTCCTTACAATACCTAGATATACAGAAATACACAGAAAATGTTACTTTATTGCAGAGATAAAAAAATGTGTCATTTAAATAAATATTTTGTTAAAATTGTTATCTACGCGTTATTGTACATATATTTGAGGTTTGCACAAAGCATATCATGCATTTAGGTAATGAAAAGCTCAAAAATACTAGCTGTATTATTATTGATATTTGAATCGTATAAGAACATTAAATGAATTAAAAATCGCTAGTAGGTACTGCCACAAGTACTGGGATTAAACTATTCGTATAGAATTATAAGCGACTTCTGTCATTCTTTAAATAAGTTTCAATGTGTAGTACGGAATGCTAAGGAGTTCACATACTGATTTGTAATATATTCTAAAAGCAATGCAATACCTTTAAAGTTAGATACATACTGTCATATCACTTGATCGCACTATTTATATTTTAAGATTTCTATTGTCACATACGAACGTCTAGTTAAGTCACGTGTAACTATTTACGAGTTCTTTATTTTAATTGAAATAAAATCGCAAAACACCATATTGTAATGCATTGGAAATAAAAGCAGTACAACATACTATTTATTTTATTTATGTCCTTTAACTTCTTATATTTTCTGCCAGTTTAGACTGGGCTGGGTTAGCCCTGGAGAAACGTGGCGTAAGAAATCTTACGTTCTACGATGACACCAAAGGATTTTGTTTAGTCTTAATAATAAACAATGCAAAAACCTTAAAAAAACATTTGATTTGATATATTACAAAATGTATACCTACATGTATTTTTGCACCATCATCATCATCGGTCTGACTTAGTCCACTGCTGGACATAGGCTAAATCTAAAAATCTCTTGTTTATGATCCCTACGCTAGGAATGCGGGTTAGAATTACAGATATAACATAGGATTCTTCAATCTACAGCAAATAGGTTTTCATAGCATTGCACCTTCAGGCAAGATCGCGGTCAAACGCTAGCCTAGACAAAAAGAAAATTAAATATAAAAATTAAACTAATCAGTGTACAATGAGCTCTGCACGTGACAGTACAACTATGAACAAGTAATGATTTCAATCTGAAGTTGAATGTAGGAAGACTAATTGGAATGTTTAGCGATATAAATAACTATTTAAACAATTCACATTTCCGTTTGCAAGGTGCGGCGTTCATGTAGTTAATAGTTTCGTTAAGAAAAGTACACCTAATTATAAAGTTTTATTGTAAATTACAATTATATGTGTATGCAATTTACCTGAGATATGAAAATATGAATAATTTGCTAATATTACCTGTATGTCAAGTAACTGGAACGCGGTAAATGTGTTACTGATATACATATGTACAACACAGCGGAATTTGAATAGTTACAATTTAGCATACTAATATAAATAAAGGAAGCATATTTATTATCTAATTAAATACACAATTTAATTTTATTAATAATATGCAATTATGTATAAATTCCTCAAATCATGAACAATATGAAAAAAATGTGTACAACTTGGAGTTCTATATGTTTAAAGCATGTGATATATACAAACACAGGGTTGGGGAATATTTATTATTATTATTATCATCATGCCAGCTCCTTTACGGGTGGGAAGAGCTGGCATGCTTTTTCTCTGATCACCATTCTCTTTACACACGCTAGCCGGTTCGAACATAAGCCCCTGCTTCAGACCGTAACTAACTGTTCAGCTACGATAGTACATATCAAAGAGAAATATTTGGAACAAATAACTTCAATGAATGTTTACGAATGCGTCAATAGACACTGATATGTGAGAGTTACTTATTCATAAAATTTCTACATCTCCTCAAGTAATATTACCGTAATAAAAGGCGGGATCCTCTTTTATGATGACATTTAACCTGTTGATTTACGACGCCATAAATTAGTGGCATAGTTTACTCCTGTATCATTAAGTTTTGAAATTACATTGGTAATGATATGTGAATGATACCTGTAGCGGATGCTTGCAATAATTATACGGACGCGGCTCGCCGAATTGTAATGACTGAATTCCATCGCTTTTGTGGCCGTTGTGCAAGACAAATGGCGAATATTAACTGAATTAGCAATTGCACTAAGGCCTTGTTAAATGATAATTGGTGTAATAATAAGACATCATTATAATGTTCATCTTCATCATCATCAATATCCTCAGCGTTTTATTAACAAAATATATATTTGATCATTGAAACTTGTTGTAATAATTTCCAGTAAGAAAATGTTGTAATTTATCACGTGTTTCATTAACACCAACAAGCCCTTTACAGTTCCACGCTAGGACCCAGGTTAGGGCGCTTCGGCCTCGCTGGCCAAGTTGACAGTTATTAGGTCTTAGATTATGAATTGTTTTTAATTGTAAAGGTTTCATGACGATCGATGCTTTATTTTTACAGTAAGCTTGTTAAGCAAATTTAACATACGGCGCGGAAAATGTTTATGAAGTTTAAAAAAAAATATTTTGATACTTTGCGTCAATAGTACATAGAATATTTTTAAACGTAACATCAGGCCTGTAATCCCCGAAGAGGAAGACGACTAACAAGGCAGTCAACATTTCTTTGTATTCTTATTACAATAGTTTTGTTTTTATAATACTCGTATATCTGTATTGAAAGAGTAAGCACTACTTTAATATACACATACTTTGCAATACCACATTAGACTCCACGTAACTTGTCAAGTTTCTAACATATTACGTTTTCCATACTAACTGCTTGCGTAATTAAAATATGAATAAATTTCTACACAAAATAAAACAACAGCAACCTACTTGCTATTTAAAACACTAATTAAAACTCTGTAGCTATATGACATACGTTCAAATGCAATATACAAAAAACCAGTTTAGCCAGTTGAAAATATGTAATAGAATCTAAAAATAAAATTCGCAACGGTTTAGTCAATAAGCGCGCTGGGTCGCAGCTGGTTTGTCAGAATGAGACCTGACGGATCAGGCGAAATAAAATGACCTTTAACAAAAGATTTAATCACGTTGCTGTTAAATATTATATAAGAGATAGCCGGCGAACGGTGGCGTTATCAGCGAAAGCAAGGACGTAGCAAGGACGCCGATAAGGCAATTACACTAATTATCGAGAGGCTGTCGGGCCGCTCGCTGGAGCCTTTGTACCATATAATAGTGGCGAATTATGTGGGCGATTGAGTTCAAGCCACGACACGCCTCGCTGGCACTGGCCTGCGTCGATATGAATTGCATTCTGTAGTTCCGGTTCGTGACATCTTTATGTTTGCTGTTGATTTGTCGAGTCTTGACGACACGCCTTGGATTTTAGACATATATAATTATATCTATATATTATTATATCATTGTGTTTTTTTTAGTTTGAAATGATCTGTATAGTTCGGAGGACGTAAACGAAACTGATGAATCGTGGGAGTGGACATGACTCCCCTGTCTATCTTTTCGGAAATCGATAAAAATCGGAAAAAAAAATAAAATTTAACGTTATATTAATTTACATTTACATTATATAATTTACATATATAATACAATACAATATATAATTACAATACAATAATAATACAATATACAATTTATTTATTTATTTTTATTTATTTAATAGGTCACTAACATACAGTACGTCGTTACGTTGTGTTGTGTTAAAATATTATAAGTAACATTCTGGGCGTCTGTACAATTATAAGTGACGACGTCATGCAACGCAACACTTGTGAAAATATTGTATAAATATTAAATACAAAGATTATACATTATTAAAAATTGACAAAAACACATAACATTAGGAATAGTAATAAAGAATTGAACTGACTCATAATAATATTAGAAATAATAATAGATTTGAGTAGAATAACTGAACATTACATTGAATTAAGATACAGATTAATTAATAACAAACATAACAATAATTCTTATAATTCTTATAATTCTACATGAGCAGTACCTTTGTAGAGATCTCATTCGTTTCATTTTTTTATTTGTTTGTGTACATAAATAAACAATTTACAAAAGGAAGGAATATGAATATGGAAGAACAGTAGGTATACATCTCCAATACTGTTATATTATGGACTCCAATACTCAACTGGTATATTATCTGGGCGGAAAAAAAATTCATAAATTTCCTAGCCTTCCTAACTGGGTTATGGAAATCACTGGCAAATGTATTAGAAGACATAATATACTTTATAATAAGTTTTTTGCCTATCCCGTAAGGGACCTGGCGTGAAGATATGTATGTATGTAAGATTCATTCACATTGTCTCATTTGTGTATTTTTATATAGATGCCCATAATGGTTTGATTTTAGTTCTTTCAAGATGCGCATCTATTCAAAATCATGTTATTGGGAAAAATGTATAAGAAATTGAGCCTAACTAGGTCATGATCCGAGGTAGATACAACAAAGAATTTGTAAAGTTGGAGGGATGGGGATATTAAAAGGGATGGGGAGGGGGATAGTCTTTAATGGTAAATTTTAAAGAATAGTTTAATATAATCGGTGCTCTCGAAAGCGATTTAAAACTAGCAACACGCCGTTACTTCTGCAGGTATAGGTGTCTAGCAGTACGAAAAAATTCACAATGTTTAATTTCACAATCATATCCTGATTCACTAATATACATATCCTGATTTATGTTTGGTACGGTCTTGAAAGACAAAGATATTAGACGTTGGACAGTTAAATAGCTTTAATATATTCAAATAATCATCTTAGAAGTCTAAGAGTTCCTAAACAAGTTACGTTTTGGTTTTGTTTAGATAACATGAGGTTTGGTACATCATTGTTTACGTAAAACTTGTCTAAGTGATTGATGTGCGAGAACATTCACTGCCTTTGTGCTTTTAATGCTCTTAAACCACAAACTACCTTTGAAATTTCATTAATATCGCCTGACACGAATGCTTTTGGAGTTTTCAAAGAGGGGTTTTGGATCACATCGTAATATATTTTTTTATAATGGAGCAATGAATATAATTAATTATCAACATACATTTCAGTATGTCATTCCATTTGAATACGTTGATAGTACAGTCGATATGGGTGATATAGCACCGTGTGATAAGTACTTTAATTACCGTGAATATGAAAGCTATGCTCTTTGATCGTCATGGCACCTTACAATAATTTAATTGTACCTTATTTATATTGTTCTATTGTTAATAAAAAAATATAACTATGTGGAGTAACATTAGTTAATTTTACGATTATACAGCAACTAATGTCAATAGGGAAAACGTAAAATATGATAAAAGAATTAATAACAATAATAAAAGCAATGTCAATAATAAATCATAATTCAAATTTGTCGATAAATAATAATTAAAAATATAATAATTATAATTTAATACAATCTTGAGGGAAAACGTAAAATATGATAAAAGAATTAATAACAATAATAAAAGCAATGTCAATAAAAAATCATAATTCAAATTTGTCGATAAATAATAATTAAAAATATAATAATTATAGTTTGATACAATCTTGAGATAAATTACAACTGATGTTAAGTCTGAGTTTTTTATACCTTGGCATACAATCAACATTTTGGATACTGGGTTAGACGGTTACCATTTTCAACGGCTACTTTAGCTTCTTGATGTAAACATTTAATTAATCATCCGTCTGTCAGACTGTGAGATAACGGTTACTTAAAGATTTCGTCTAGACTTCGCTGCTTTGGAAATCTGCTCCATATCTTATACAGTGTCATTGAAGACATAACAACAAAAATGTATGAACAATGCGTATTGTCAGTGATGTTGGCGTCGAGACGATCTTTTTTATTTTGTGTCTGTTATAGTGAATTGTGTTTGTGGATAGTCCACTGTAGTCTTTTGAATTAGCGATCTGTTGTTAAAATGAGCAGGTCATTCTATACCCTTGTTGTTCTTGACCGTAAAGATTCCCCATTTTTGGATTACAGAAAACGTTTTCTTTGAACTTGAAGAAAATAGTCAAAAAGACTAAAAGCCTGTAAAATTTAAGGTTTAAGAAAACAGACTTAGGATACGATAATACGATTTGGCTGCCGTCTACTCGTTAACTGGTATGGTTACCCAACTTCGGACTATAAGACATTGTTACATACTCGTAAATAGAATAATCGTTATATTAATTTCAGTTAAGTTTCTTTTAAAATGAGCGTAACTAAATTGTTATTCAAATTTACTTCATAGAAATAACGGGTTCGGATATTTTGATTCCAGGTGCGCGGACTGACGCAACTCGAGTTAAACGTTACAAAGGGAAAGAGGAGCTTAAATACAAACACTTATTGAAAGGGCTGTTGAAGGTCACGAAATGAGACGGGAGTTAACAATAACAATCGCTTCTGTTACTATAGTTAGGTTCTTCAAAGTCTGTTAGAGCGGTTTGAAACTGTTGATCGTTGCCTACCCGTCGTTCCATTAATTTTGACAGGAACAGGAATTCGGGGAAAACGAATATCCAAATGCAGCTAATGGACTTAAAAACATTTGGGCAATGTCTGTCTGGGGTCTTAAATAGTTATTAAATTAAATAGTAATCATTATCGTTATAGCCTTTCTCATTGCACTGCTCGTAGTAGTACTGCGCGAAGTGTTTTTTCCCACTTTGGGCATGCGGATTGGGGAGCGCAAAGCACGGCTACTCGTACTGCCTACGCTGCTGCCCGTCGCTTCCATGGTCATTGCTTGCATTGAATTTAGCTGTGTCTGTTTAGAATACGCTATAGAGTAGCTGGAGGACATCCTACATTGAGGAAGCAGCTAACATATATATTAATTATAAAAATATACATTTAAGCTCTATTGGAAAATGTCGTCGGCAGAATTTTTTCCGCAGTTTCATCGGGTGATCAGTCACTTCAATTTATAAAGGATTGATTTTTAATCTTCATGTATTATGTTGATATACGAGTATCTTCTATATTTCATTCCAAACATTGTTAAAAACACTATCGATGTGTGTTGACGATATACATATTATAGCATTAAATTATGATATTTTTGAATCAAATCAAAATATGATGTTTTTCTTACTTCTAAATATAAAAGTTTATGAGTTTATAAAAGTTTATAAAATACATTGGGATGAATTGCTGAAATAGGTCGACGAGAAATCTAAGGAGTATTCTGTAGTTTTAATTATTTCTCCTTTCTCAAGTGCCCTGTCAATCTCAGTGGAGGTCAAGTCGCCCATAACCAAATCCTTGAATAAAAATATTTAATACTCAAAAAAAACAAAAGCAACAAATAAAATGGTATTTCAATGAAAATTGTACGACATTTAAAATTAAAATCATAAAATGGTAACTGAGGAACGTTCGCTTGAAATAATGTTATCTGAATAAATTAAAATACTTCAGTGAAACCTGAAGTTTGTTTTCTGAATTTGTAACAGTTTGTTTTAAATGAGGAAAAACAAAAATCAATCGTCAATGTCTTGTACAATTTTGTACATTCCGTTTAATTTGACAGTATGTACACAAAACTATATGTTCCTCGGCTTGTCGCATCCAGCATCTGCCTGCAGTCTTTCGCAGATCGTCATCCCACCGGGCCGGAGGGCGTCC
>DWMG01002777.1:0-12735 GCA_018244855.1 Elbella merops
GTTAGCAAGTGATATTTAAATTTAAAACGCACTTTTGTAAAGAGGTGCGCGCCATGGGTTTGAACCCGGCACCCACGAGTGAGGGGCTGAATTCTTAACCACTAGGCTATCACTGCACTGTTATTGATTTTTTCTGTAAGAATTCTTACTTTTCATATGTACTCGTAACATAATGTAAGGTTACCCTTTAATCACATTTTGAAAAGGACCGATTACCCTGTGACTTCGAAGTGATTAATCGCCTGTCAGTCACAACCATTTACGGGAATTATATTTCGGGAACATGTCGCCATTAGTACTGTAAAGGTTCTTAGCACTTAATGTACCTAAGGTAAAGGTGTATCGTGCTTATTTAATGTTCATAAGTCATTACATTAGCTTTTAACGTTATTTCTAGAAATATTTTAAGAGATACCTGTTTTTACAAAAAGCTGTTTTTTTCGTCGCTAAATATATGCATAATTATTATAATTAATGGCCCAGTACCGATCAAAATTCGATCGTAAATCATAAAACGATCAGTATGAGCGTTGTCTAGGTTCTAATGTCAAAGACTACGCATAAACATATAAATCTTTCCTCTGTACTACTTACTGACAACCATCTGTCTCATGTCTGACATTGACAATGGGAACGTAAATAATAAATGATTTATTTAATTCAATTTAAGATCATTTTAATACATATACAAATACATTTTAGCATTCTGCACTCCTCTATATAAACTACAAGGGTGCCAAATTTCATACTCGTCCGTTAGCACAATCTTCGTAAAAAGGGCTACAACATTTTTGCTTCACGTATTAATATGATGTAGATGTGAAAAGTCCAAACATCTGCGAAAAGGTCACAGTCTAATCGCATGGACAGTGTACGAGTAATATTTTATATACGCGATTTCATCAGATTCTGGCATTATAATATACATAACTTATTTAACTTAACTGTATTTTTGCATAAAATGGGACAAAAGTAATGACTTAATGTGAATTCGCTGCCATAAAAAAAATGATTTCTGCTTTTACAGATAATTTATCCGTAAATATAAGAAATACGAATAATTCAAAATGCCATAACACCAATACAAATATGCATTGAGTTTTGAGGTGGTCATTTGACGGATATCACTTTTTTAACTTAAAGTCAAGCCTTGGCACCTTGGACGGGCAGCAGCGTCGGCGGTGCGAAAAGCTGTGCCCTGCGATCTACAACCCGCATCCCCAGCGTGGAGATTACGGGCATAAACCCCCTTTTGGGGGGGCCTATGTCCAGCAGTGGACTAAGAAAGACTGATGATGCTAATGATGAACTCAAAGTCATACCTTTATGCACTCCCAAATAAACTATCTGAAACACAAACCCATTTCATTTTTGATTAAATGGCAGCCACGTAAAGCTTCGATAACATTTCACTATTTTACTTGTAGTCCAAAGAGATTTATATGGCTCAATTTTCATCATCATTTTCAAGCAATCCAAGGATCAGGAACCTTTTTATTATGTTCTAGTTTGCCGAATTAGTAAACAAATTCACAATAACGCATAAATTATTGCTTCCAAAACTATAATAATACTATAAATCTCGTCCTTATCTTATACTTCAGGCTTAACATTAATATGCAACAATTATATTAAATTATTACCTACTATTATTTCTCTAGCTATTTTATTACCTGTGCGCAAAATAGGACTATGAAAATATGATTTTTAGGTTTATTTCCTGTACGGAAACTTACAGTTATTGGGCTATTATTTCTCAGGCTTTTTTTATTGTATGCAAAGTAGAAATGTTTAAAAGTATTTTCGCTGGATATAATGATTATTATTCCTTACGTTATGAAACATTTAGGCGCCATCAACAATAAATACACTAATTAACAATAAATACACTAATTAACAATAAAATTGACTAGACTAAATAGTCTAGTCAATTTTATTGTTCTATTTACGAAAGATATTAAGGATTTAACAGAATACATAAAAAAAAATGTCTTCATGAACCCTTTATCCTTCCATGGTTTGACACAGGTTTCCTAAAAGAATAAGGAGGGTTGAGGCCATAATCTGCCACGCTGGCCAATAGCGTATTAAGAGACAACAGTACAAGAATTCGTCGTGGTTTATCGCTACATTTTCCTTTACTACTATACTTATGTTCCATAGGACTATGTACGCATAACTAGTGAAACGTGGGAGTGTATTATACTCCTCTGCCTACCCCTTCGACGCTTACAGGAGTGATGATACGCTTAATAAAAGAAAGAAAATAATAAGTAAAAATTTTAGTTATACTATTACTATGAATACTATTAACCTTATGAAACCTTTTAATAGAAACAATGTAATATTTTCAATCACAATAAAGCCATACAAATGATGTTTTGAATAACATGAGTAACGAAGGAATGAACTAAGGAATTCGTCCATGACGTAAATCAAATTTCGGTCTTAATTAAAATCCGACCCAATTATTTTGAGTTATTGCTTCTTAGCATTTTTAATACACTTACGTTGCTTGCTGCGAAAAATTGTGAGAAGTGTTTTAATTATCGCTAAAAGATTAATCGAATTAAACTTATATTCGTTTGTGTTACAAAAAACTGGACATAGTATTTGATTAGTTTGTAAAGTCCAGTTATGAAGTGACAAAATATAATATATAAATAAGAGTCTTGATAAATTCTAAAGACATTCAATATTAAATATACATGTACACTCGTATAATACATATATTGAAAATGAAATGACATTGTATTCATTTTCCTAGTATATACAGACAGAGTATCATGGGGTTCTTCTGAATGGAAATAACTAGTAGTGGCTCGGAGTCTGGATCAATGTCCAAAGTATTGCAGTAGGCTCGCCACCTAATCCCAAACTAAATGTAATGATTACTGGTGAAACGTGGAAGTGTACTATGCTCCTCTGCCTATATCTTCGGAGAGGCTCAAGCGTAATTTTACGTTAATATATAAAGCCAAGTAAAGTATTGGACCATAAAGTAATGTTGGCTTAAAATACATAACTGCTATTTCAGTGTTGGATAAATATATACGTATAATACACGAGTACGCCAAAACAGCTAAGGTCAAAATTATTGATACACATGGTGAAGAAAAAACTTCGAGGAAACAAACCGATGCAATTTTTTTGCGAAATCATTCAATGCACAAAAATATATATGTGAAATCCTTTAAAAATACGTACTATGTGATTACTATAAACATTCCAAAAACGTGCATAGATTAAAATAGAAATTCTGGGAAACTGTACAGTTTAAGCTGCATAATGTCTGTCAAGTGCCCATTTGATTCGAACTGTTATAATGTTGTAGCACTAAAGCTGTGAATACACTGGGCAAAATCATATTAGCAGTAATATAATATAAGGGAAGTAATTCAACCGACAATAATCTAGTTGAACCCATAACCGTTGGTGTAAACGTGTTCTGGAGTGGACACCACACCTTGGCAGACGTAGCGTAGCACGCCCCCCAGATTGGTATGATATACATATATACAGTACGTAAAATGGCCGGCAGTGGTTGGTGTCTAGGAGCCATAGATCAAGCTCAGTGGCATGCTGTTGGAGAGGCCTATGTCCAGCAGTGGACGATGACGGGCTGATCATGATGATGACGACGATGGTGATGATGAGTTGAACTAATGTTGTGCACGTAAATATCTTTCAATTCTAGTTATGCCTGATTTGATGTCAAGAACACCATCAAATATTGCCATCGCACTGTGTAAATTCAGTTTGTAAAGATGTAAAAAAGAATTAAATATGTATGTCATCAAAGTTGACCAAGATGCCAGATATAAATGAACGCTAGTACGACATTGCTAAGAATATCCATAACACATATTTTTAGTATACATTTCAAAGTATTTTTAAAATATGTTTCTGGCTGGGAATCGAATACGAGACTTCATTCATTGCAAACTGTTATGGCTACTATAGTACCACGCTACAACTATAATCATGTTAAATAATCCATACACCTTTTTACATAAGTGTATGTTTATAATTTTAAAAACCCTCTCACAATTAGTTTGACACTTGATTTTTAAATACATACATTTTTAGATTGCAAATTACCTAGACATTTCAAAACGTGGTTCTTAGAGTTCACACGTGCTATAATATCGTTGGAAACAATCGGGCCATCCATTACGCAGAAGCTTGATCTGTCACTTTATACTAGCTCTAGCATCATTAACTAAAAAAAAAAACAGTACTTATATTACAACCTAAATATTAATATGAAACAATTACATAGTAGTTTCATTTGCTTTTAAAAAATGCCGCCAACGTTATTTCGCTGAACAATTTTCTGAGCATCAAAACAACGATCTCTTGCTGTACAAAACAAGTATTTGTATTGGAAATTATAGCAAATATATTAATCTTAAAGTGATTTAAAACGTGAAGCTTTTAAAAATCCTTTCGCTGTATACGCAGCTTTTGCAATCACCAGAATGCATTGTATATACATTAGAGCTTAGATTTACGCGGCACCTCTGTCTGTCGGTACGGTCAAAACACGTGCGAGCTGCTTCAGTACGTCCTCGGCAACAGTAGCTTACAAGATGTTTTGATATTATTTAGTCTGCGAACTGCTAAAAATAACCCAACGGAGATGCAGGTGCTTCCTTTGTTCTATACTAATATCTGAAAATTGTATGGTACAGTAACTAATTCAGATCTCAAATATTACTGCGCTTTTAATAATATGAAAATAATATTTAATAATATGAAATTGAGCAATCGTGCATTTTTTTTTAGCCGAAGTATTAAAAAACTCTACTCTCTTCTCTATCCTATGCCTTTTCATACTCTTTGCAGTGTGTATCTTGTTTCAAATAATACTGAAGTCCCTCCTACGTCAACGTACACAATTTGTTTCATTTCGTAAACGAAAAACGGTTCGGATTCGAATAGATGTTATTTGAAATTCGAATATTTTGTAAACAGAGAAAGATAATGGGTTTGAACACTCACACGATTGAGATGCAAGAATCGTATATACATTGCAGTCGCATACATGGAACACATAGTTCTTTTACTGTTAATTTTGAGAAATATCTACAGATTCATCAACTAAGTTTATTATACAGGAGTTAATAACCAGAGCCAGGTCTTTTAAACATGCAATGTCTGTTAGAGGACTCTGTGAAAGATTTTAATGTATTCGCATAGCACTTTTATATAATCTATGTACCTACTTATATTTGGGTAATTTCAAATAGATCTTTCAGACTTGATCTCAGCTCAACTAGCACTACTTAAGTAACATTCCATCTTACTTAAGTACTTACGTAAACAACATTCCATCCTTTCCTGTTCAAACGAGGATTTAATCTGTTATTTTCATAAATTATGTTTATGAAGCACAGTATCGCCTGGTGGGTGGATTTCATATAATCAGATAACGGTAAAATCGCCGAACACAGTGATAAGAGATGATAGCAATATCAGCACATTGGACCCACTAAATATTATATAGGAAATTCGTAATAATAATTTTATGACTTAACTACAATCAAATATATTTATAGCTGCTTAACAACGAGTACGATACGTGAAACATCATGGAATGGGCTCCTGTCTTCAACATTCTTATTCTTATTGGCATTGAAATTAATAAATGATTCATGAGGAAATCGGCCGAAGTACTATTTCTGCGTTATTCCTGATTCATCTATTTATAATAATTCTGAGGGTGTTTGAACATTCCATGAGGGATTCTCATGTGATACCATCGCTGTAACTATGTATATTCGCTGCCATCCAGTGCTCAATTCGTGCTTCTGTTTGAAAGGTATGCGCGGCAGATTGACTTAGAAAAAATCGTTATCATATTTAATCCCTTTATCGTTCCATTGTTGAACTTGCGTTTCAACTCAAAATAAGATGAGTCAAGGCTTTCGTCAGGCTCCTGGCGAAATGCGTGTCGGCATACTTTACAAGCTTCATTGAAAAAAATATGGAGAATTATGATTTATGTATTTTTTCTATCGATTTTATTTCACTGTTACAGCACGTCTTTTTAACTTGCAACGTTATTTAATATTTTCCTATTATATCATTTTAAAACTATTTTATCATAATCATCAACTTAAGATCTCTGCTGGACATAAAGCTCTCCTGTGGCGTTTTTGCCCATAAGCCGTATGCCCAGCATGGGGATTAGGGATCATAGATCTCGGCTTCTTGCACCGCTTGCCCTGCTGTCAGTCGGCGGCCAAAGCCCAACGGCGACTTGGTTATGGCAAACAACCTACCCCAAGTACCTATCCATGTCGCCTCTTACAATATCCCGATATGGAATAAAGTGAAGTATTCTTTCTCCGCCCCATACCGAATTATTTTACTATGAGTATTGATTTATGAAAATGAACAGTTCATCAAAATTAATTTGAAGGGTCGATTAAACCCGTGATGACAAAGGTTATACTGGAATAGACAGGAAAGATTAAAACTATCCATTTATACCCAAGTCACAAATGGAAATTTAAATATTTTGGTACTATTTTATATTTTCTCTTCCAAACTTCTGAGCCGACTTCGTGGGAATTTGTATGTTTGGATTTTGTGGCAAAACACAATTTACTAGAAACCAGTGCCTGAAAAAGATCAAATTTTCAGCCGAAACTGAAACTGTAACCGAACATCTTCTTCTACTTCTTCTTCTCCATCCGAATCTTCTTTTAGTTTCGTAAAAAAAATTAAAAAAGTAAGCGATAGAACATTGTACAGAATTTATTCAAGTCTTTTAGTACAAAGTCGACTAAAAGAACTAGTTTCTAATAAATTAAGTAATAATATTTACGAAGCAATAAAGTTTAAAGAGCTTAAGACGCCATTAATTAGTCGGCACATAATCTCTTGTGACCTTAATTCAAAATCGTTAAATCTAAAGTTTTCTGGTAACATTCTAAGTTAGTTACTAATTGGGCCCCAATTACTTATTACTTTCACCGTTAACAGAACTTAATGTTTAGTTTTATGAATAATCGCATATATGACGAGATTGACAATACCCTTATAATTTCTTTATTATTTGGGTCACTTGGTTTCTTGTTAATTGTAATTATCTAGGTTCTGTCATCAGTCTACTGCAAATTTTTCCCAATTCGCACCACCGAGCGCGATATTCAGCTCGTCTCAAACAATTATCTTTTATATTTATTCGTGTTTTACATAATCTTTTCTGTATTTTCCGTAAAATTAGACCAATAACATTCTTATACCACATATACACTTCCAAGGACACCAAGTAATTAATTTTTAATTACATCAATAACGGGAATAATTTTGAAGTATGGGACTAGCAATACGTTTTTTGGGAAATATTTGTTAATTACAGGGACGGATAGTAGATAAACTAAATCATTTCTTTAAACTGCGCATCATTCTTAAATGGCTATTGACGTTACAAAACTAATATAAGTTTTCTAAAAATCAAATCGTCTTTCTATTCCTTGACTAGTAAAAAAAAACATCGAGTGCATGCTGCACATTTGTAAATTTTCATAACGGTATCAAGGCGTATGAAAATTGTATTTAGCCAATATGGCAGATTTAGCCTTAATCTATCCCTTACGAAAAGACACTTGTCTAAATACGTTGGAGCTGTTGATGATAATAATGATGATTTAACGTGTTCAGTGCCAATAATATAGAAATATGATTTATTGCTAAGACTATAAAAATTAAAACGATTACTAAGTATTCATAACCAATTGCTACATTGCGCGCTCAAATTTATCACACCTTAGGAATAATTTGCCCCATTACTCCGGCAACAAAATGCTATAACAATAATATGAGCGATTATCACGTCAAAGACCCACATCGAGGGAGTGTATGATGACATCATCAGCAGTTTACTCCGGTACGTGAGAGGGTGGGGAGACAAATTGCCCCATTAGTGACGAGAACCTATTCTCTGAATATTATGAGGCTCGTCAGAGGTCGAAGCAACTGACATCTATGGTAATATTATACAGGAAAGAATACTGATATTTGTTGTGCTTATAACGGACGTTATTTTCTGAATTACTCTATGTTGACTGCCAGAGAATAGGCATTAAGTCCCTCTAACATAGTTCTTAGGTCACAAATAAAGAATAAATAAATAAAACCCCTTTCGCTTGACTAACACATCAACACAGATCAATTCTAAGATGTTTATTTTATTCTAGTCTGCTGATTTTTTTAAAGATATTAAAACATATAACCACAAAATTTCACCTCATATTTCTCCCAATATTTTGTTAAATGAAAAGAAAAATTCCTAAATCATCGATATTGTTTTGAAATAAAAGGAGTCACTGAAATGTTCGTTGGAATGATTAAAAGTCAAAACAATTCAAACCGGAAATATTTCATGATCTGAAATAATAAACTGTTGAATGAACAGTGCGAGTGGTAGAATTTTTGGTTAGCCCCGCGTCTAATAATACCGTGTTTATGTAGGAGGTACGCGAGGTACGTCACTGACAGATCATTTGGTGTGTTTGTTAGCGTACTTTAACACGTATTTATTACACATTACGTACATTTGGAATGTAACGCCGCCCACACTAAGGTATGTTTATGACGAGGCGCAATTGTGTATAGATTAAACCCAGTCTCGCGTCTGATAACCGGCGTTGCACTTAACGCGTTGGGAAAATAATGTAGCTTTTATTCTAGTGCTAATATTCAATAAAAATTTGCGGTTAAGCGCTGTAATAGTTTGTTACTACTTTATAGTTATATGGCGGTCACTTCAAGCGCTGAATTATTTACGCTAACGAATGTTCTAGAATGCTTAGTCATTTCATAAAGCTTATATAGAATTAAATTAATAATAGGTATTAATATTAAAATATCACAAAATGTAAGAACGGTGACCATAATGATTAACCTTGAAGTTCCGCTGTCAAACACGGGTCTCCTTTCTGAATGATGAGGGTTAAAGGACCAAAAAGGTATACCATATTTAACAGAAGATGTCATCACAAAACAGAGAAACCCAGATTACTATCCTCTAAAGTTTGAAACGTCCATCATACAGTTAAGAAGTGAAAAGGTTACTTTATAGAAAAATCCGAATTATAGTTATGGCTGAATTTATGACGTCAAAACGACATTTTCCCTTTCAAGCAATTCCAACGCTTCCAGTTTATTGGTGTGCGTCATAAAACCGTATATTTTCCCGCGCGATATAAACACTATGAGTCAATTGTTCGAATGGTATTACATACCAATACACTGAAGTCGACTGGAAACATCCGCGTCGCCGTCAATATAATTATTTTTGATTCGATGATTCAAAAACCCAATTGATACTAAATCAGACCGTGCAAATAAATAAGAATAATTTTAATGCGATAACTGATGAAAGATTGTTGAAGAGAATACTTTACCACAACAAAAATAAACCATTATATCCTTCGATTGCTACTTAAATGAGGATTTATAGATGTTAATGTAATCTTTATATAGAGATACAATCATTACAATGACTTTTATTACATTTATTATCTTCCCTCGCATATATGCTCCTCAGTCAGTCTGTGAACTACCTAACAATCTAAGCAATCTCCGGACAAACCTCGGCAATCTGCATATCAAACAGTCTGCACACTACAGCAAATACTAGATCTAGGTGTTGATTGAGGTGAATGACCCACACTTAATTAGGAGGCATTAAACTACAAAATCAGAATCAACTACAGAATTTATCACCTACCGACCGCATGAAACACTGCCGCCGACCGAAGAAAAAACACTGTAGGTACATACTCGTACATATACGTCTACTATATCCACTACTGTTGTATTATTCCTATATTAATTACGTGATCTGAACGAATCGAAATTTTAAATTTCGATTACGTTGCTTGTCAGATAAGTATTAAATTTCTGACAGCGTTCGATTTTCAAAAACTTTATCTCACATATAATGTACAAATTTTAAATCAATTTATTTTGTACTTCGGAGCGTATTCGAAATTCGAATTCTTGTACATTTGAATCTATTCAAACTTTCCAAACTCGAATCCCATCTCTTTGCCCCAAATCTACTTTTCCCAGCAGTCTAAAAGTGTGAAGCACAGTCACAGAACGTTTGAGCGGAACAAACACCGTAATGCACGACTTAATACCTTCGGAGCGACATTATCGCACATACACCATTCCGACGTTTTCGTTTTACGGCGTCGTTACAAATCTAGACGTGTTTTTATTGACCCCAAAATGCGATTAAAGTGCGTGGTCTTTTACCGTTAATTAAAGCATTTATAACACTTGTGACGTCAGACCAGTACTTCTTCCATTTATCCTTATTAGGAGCAAGTGAGCCAATGGGCAGCAGGCGGTACGAAAAACTATGCTGCGATCTCCAACCCGCTTGCCCAACGTGAAGATTAGGGGCAGAACCCGCCTTTGGGAAGGACTATGTCCAGCAATGGATTGACACAGGCTGATGATGAAGAGGTGTAAGTTAGTGTTTTGGTTACCTAGTTAAATTCTCGAATACTTCTAAGGTGTTGGAAACAGTCGTCATAAACAACAAGATGTACCTAATAATGAAACAATATTAAATGATATTTATTATGTTCATCTTCATAATAAATCTTTGGTATTGAAACGATTATTTAATATTTTTACAGTTCTACCAGCTCCTGGGCTCCAGCTCCTTCACAAAAATCATGGATGTATAATTGTATATACTTAAAACACTTCGTTCAGACGTTTCAATATAATATTTTAAGTTTGACAATTTTTTGTTGTTTTTTGGGTGCAAATTTTCACTTGCATCCTTATTTAAATATAGCGTTAATACGTCTGTATCTCTATATCAACTCTTCTATGTTTTCTTTTACACTCTCTTCCAAATCGCTCCCTCATTACTGAGGCTCGTGATCTCGCTTGATACCATCCAGCAACTGCCCTGTAGGAGCTATCCTTGGCTTGGTTCAAAGCGATGCTCATGGCATATTTAAGTTTTGGACGACCTCGTCTGACCAGCTTCTGCACGCAATACAGATTAAACTTGCCCCTACAAGTTTCCCACACGCCTACTCTATAAATCATACTATAAATGTCCAAAACATTAAATATTAACGCGGGTAATATATTAATTTGGCAATTAGTCTGTTAATCTAAATGTTTAGGGAGCAGTGACCGACGAGCACATAGATCTGCTTCTTATTCTTAGGCGTGTTTATTTACTAATACACTTCCGGTTCCCATTCATCACCAACGTGTAAATGAAAAATGTAATAATAGTAGCCATTATTGGTTTATAATTCAGTCTCTGATTTCGAAGACCCTGGGTTCTCATCCTGGCGCTCATCTCTTTATTGGGATGCGCGTATTAAGATTAAATATCACTTACTATAACGGTGAAGGGAAACATCTTAATGTTCACAAAAAAAATCCTAAGTTATATGAAATCTACCAACCTGCACTTAGTCAGGTTAATATAGTATAGTTAGATACAAAAAGGGCCCCATTTTTAAACATACGGCTCCTACATGATATGTTTGTATCCGTTTTTTGTATGTCATCAGTTCTTGTACTATTCCGTAGGATGATAGCTATATTGTAGGCTTTTATCCATTTAAATTTGATAAGAATAGTAAATAGCTTGCTCATTTATATTTTAGGTGTTGGATGGTGGATAAAAGAAAACACTTAAAGTTAAATCCCTCAAAAGAAGCGCATCGAATTTCCTTACTGGATTTTCCCGGATACAAAATATTAAATCACATTTTTAAAGCTCTTTGATATCGCTGTCCGTCTTCGAAGTAATCAGACTGCAGTGTAATAAATCCGGGAGCAATTTAAACTTTGCCTCCCTGTCTTCTGCTTATGAAAATGTACTTGTTTGTCGGGACTCCGTCCTCGCTGTACATGTACTCGTAAAACTCATAATTCATAATCTTACATTTTGCTATGAGTGCACAACACTAAATGCAAGTTCATAATCTTGGAATATCCCCACACACCGCCATTTTATTCCAAAGTAGTAAGAAAGCCTCCGTAATGTAACCAAACCAATATAATTACATATACATATATTAATACATACTTATATAGATTATTTTACATCCAGATAAAAAACAGATACCTATTTGTGTTCATTTAACAAATATTTTTCCTGGATGGGAACCAAAGCCACAACCCTTGGCTCAGCAGTCAAGCTTACTAATAACAGGACGAATATCCCAGTCGACTTAATTGCTATTGTGCAATAATAAAGCCTCTACTGTCGTTTCTTGGAAACAGAGTTCTATCTTCACATTAAATGCCCTGGTCCTCTAGACTTACCCGCACGACGTATTACAATTAATAAATAAGAGAAGGTATTGTACAGTTGTGATCTTAATTAAGATTTGTCTAAAGTTTCATAGATATGTCCTTGGCTTGCATGAATCACAAAGTTCAATTAAAACCTACGCGTAATTCGAATCCCGGATCGGGCACTCTTGGATTTTTCTAACTTAGATTATTTAACCCTGCATGAATCATAAAGTCCATATAACTTACCTGATAATATAATTTTATATTTTAATTTAAATATAATCTCTTATCTGTTACATATATAATATCTACACCGCGTTTTAATATTCCTTGATAAAAGTATTTGTTCATTTTAATTTTGTGCTGATCATTTTAATACTCCTCCGTAATAACATGTTTTAACATTTCAATTTTCTTTCTATTATCTGTATC
>DWMG01002778.1:0-12735 GCA_018244855.1 Elbella merops
ATATTACGATTAGCAATAAATATTAAACCCAGTATTAAGCAGCTTTTATATTTGTTCTTTCTCCTGCAGCCTCTAATGTTATACAAGTTTAAACTCTACATCCTATGCTTGTAGCCGACAAAGATATAGAGTTAACCATATCTCAGTAAAACTACTGTATAGCTATTCATCATATCATCATCAGCCTACTTCCATCCACTGCTAGACATAGGCCTCTCGAATAGCATGCCACTGAGCTCGATCTTCATAGCTATAGTATAGCTATTGTTCATTAGCAAAAGAGCTTAATTGAAATTATTATCTTCTTTACTATGAAACATTTCGTGAGTACTAATTGTAATTAAATTATGCAGCAACGTGTTTGTCGGGAAAGCCCGAATAGTTTCAAACCTATCCGACCTCCTTCCTCATGAGCTCAGGCTAATAACAGCGAGGTCGCGACGGAGACTAGTTTAGTCAAGCTATTGCAAAAAACACACGTGAGTTAAAACTGGATCAGAATTAAAATATAAAGCCTTTTATCATTTCACTACTGGACATGGGTCACCTCTCAGAAAGAGAATTGACAATAACTTAACCTAGTGCATCATGTAATCAGACTATTTTGATACCATACTACAACTCTTTCAGTATGAAGACCTCTTTAGCACCAATAAACGTGTATTATTTAATAAAACATTCTGTTCTCAAAAACGCGAATAGCTTTTTAAAGATACGTCAGACGACATTAATAATTGATTGGGGGTCCTGTTGCCACGTGATCTGAAAGAAGAAACTTTTTTGACTTCCAGGCGAGACTGCTAGTTTAATTTCAGGTTTCGATTCCTCCTGACCGCTTTCGACCACGGGAACAACTTTTTCTCATTTGATAATTTCTGTTTGACGAAATCTAGAGAAATGGCTTAATGTAAATTAGGTCACTAAGCGTGGGATAATTAACACAAAAAAGGAACATACATAACATAGTAGATCAGAAAAGTCCTTGCAATTTAAGTCATTAAAAAATACATCTTTAGTAGTATCATTTATTGATGACAACGTACATCACAGCATATATAAGACTCCTAACTTATGAAAATGATTCATATCTTGCACTCAGTACAAATCGATTGCATCCTTATACGGTGTGAATGGAGAATATTACAGGCGAAAACATGTATGTCAGGCAAAATAAATTCATGACAATATAAATACGCGACATATACAGGTACCAACATCTAAATATACAATTTCTATTGCATACAAGACAAAGCGCAATGCCGCTCCGTGGGAAAAGCCTTTGTCCAGCAGTGGACTGAAATAGGCAGATGATGACGATGATGATATAAATGTAGTGTTTTTGCTAACTGTAACGCCACTGACAACTACATTCGGTTATGACTGTCATAATGTTGTGCAAAATTTTAATTTGGACTTTAATTATAAATATTTTTCTTTCTTATAATGTATTAAATACATGTACTAATTTGGCGTGCTTTTTAAATTAATATATGACAGAATAGTTCTTAAACTGTCAGAAATTCCCTAACCTCGTTTCAATGTGGATGCAAAATCGTTTCTTTGAGCCTAGCTAAGTTGATAACAGGCCATTAGAAGCGTTCTGAAGGTAGTTCGACGGGGCGAAGTACCAGGGCCACATAAAGAGCGTATGAACACTCATTAGGTCGCGGTATCGTCCATAAATACATTATCGTGGTGGGGAAGGGGGAGGGGTGGGCACGAGGCGGCGGGTTATCGAATTAAAACTTCACTAGCAATAGTAGAGTTGAACACCGTATTAATACACCATGTATAATTTGTGCGCCTGGACAAACTTGGAACGTTCCACTTGGGACATCAGTGCGACCTTATCATTGAATAGTGTACGTGGTTTTTAATCCATGTAAATGGTGATCTCAACGTGAACGCACACCAACTATCTGCACGGAGGGCCATGCTTCGGCAAGCTTTTAAGCATCATGCCTTGCCCCGACCGCTCTGCCAAGAGCATACGAACAATAAGAAGAAATGTTAGAGGTCTGACGTTGTGCGCGCATTACGCAAAAACTGTTGGACTCATTTCTATCTACTTTCTTCAGTTTTACTTCTTAGATGCAAAGAGGTGAAGATCGAGCTCAGTGGCGTGCTATTGGAGAGGCCTATGTCCAACAGTGGGCGATGACGGCCTCATGTTGATGATTACTTCTTAGATACTTGGTCCTGTGGTTTGGTTTTGGTCGAGTGGTTGCAAGCGCGATTGCCGACCGGCAGGTCCTGGTTCAAGTTCCGGATTGGGTAGTATTGAAATTTTTCTAGCTTAGATTTTCTAAATAGAACGGGTGAAACGTGAGAGTGTACTATACTCCTCTGTATACTCTTTAGAAATTACAAGCGCGATGCTACGTTATTAACATATTTTAAACTTTTGTATGAAATATCGCCGGCTGCAACGAAGTCGTAGCGGAAATTACAGACATTGGCGGCTCATAAGCCCTAAACCAAAAATATGTGCCCAGATAGTCTCGAAACTATGTAGTTGAGCTATCCCGTAAAAACATACGTAGACTAAGCTGAGACATTATTTAATCATCGATATGAATCGTCTTTTCCTTTTTTCGTGTCTTCATTGCTTTATAATTCATGTTTGTTTTATAATTCATTGTGTCCATATTCTTCAGCTGCTTCCAAGCAGCACGACTTTTATATGCACTCAAGCAAGAAACGCTGCACTTTACCTACCCTGTAAAAGGACTTAATGTGAGAGTATAATAAAAGTAAAGAAGGGTTTAATACGAAAATCTGTGTGAAATATGAAATGGAGTGGTAAGTGGAACGAAGCCGGGTGGGCGGTGCGGCGGCGGGCGCGAAGGAGCGATCGAGGTAAGGGTACTGGCTACGTAATTAGATTTTCAAAGTCCGAATACACTGCTCGTACTTGTCTTCATAATAATGTTGGTGGACTGTCCAATCTTGGTCCTTGGCATTAGCGCAAATTCAAATTTACTTTCAAAAATTGTAAGACAGGAACTTATAATGTCTTGAGACTTGTCCATACAAGGAAATCTGATCTTATAATAAACCTAAATAGAGCCTCTTCAGACAGATATTTGTTCTGGGTGGGTATTCACATTCTATTGAATGTACGACCCTCTCAGGGTCACAAAGTATTGCATTAATGCCTCTGTCAAACTAATAAAAAAGTAGGTTTTATATTTAACAAACAAATTTCAGATATCTGATGTCGCTTGGAAAATCTTCCTATAGCATATATCGAACATATTGGAATCTTACAGAAGATGCCGGTTATAATATAAAAAAAATACGTTCAGACCCCTATGCGACAATGTCTGTTGTATCTTTGTTGCATAAAACTGAAGAATTTCGTTGCTTCGGATGTAAATTATTTGGTTTACAGGTCTCATGAAAACCGGCTGACGAGTGCTCATGAGGTAGAATATCGCATAAGTCAGAAACCATTCAGGCTATCCAAAAACGTTATAATCTCAGACGGAAGTGCCGAAAATTAAATTCCACATTAGAACATCCAATGAGTGATAAACGGTCGGGCTATTCAAAAATGGTATAATCTCAGACGTAAAGTCCAAAATTAAGTCCCAAATATAAATAATCGCATACGTAATTTAAACCACCCAACTACCAAGACTGCTAAAACCCCACTCAACATCGAGGTATCGGATATTTAGTTTGCTTTGGGACGGGCGCGCGGGGCGCGGCGGCTAAGTCCAACTATAAATTAGGAAGGGTACGGTTTCATTAATCACCCATACGCCGTTATTATTAATTAACCCCCTCTGGAACTATCGCTCGCATTACGTATCGACCGGTGAATGCCAATGTCAACTTCGTGATTTCAAAGTTCGTGAAAAACGTATTATCTTACATAACACTGGCCAGAAACGTATGTTCGCACCAGAAAATCAGTATTTTTTGATAAACGCATTACACTATTTTAGACAAACTAAGTACTATTCAGTTGCTTGGGTATGTTATTTATCTTAGAAGTACATCAGCAGTGTCTAAGCCAAAATTATGAAATGTTGAATGTCTGTATGTATGAAATGTTGTATTCATTTCTATCCCTGTTTACCAGTTATTACTGCGATAAAGTGACACCGACAAGATAAGCAAGGCCTGAAATCCCATAAAAAACAGTAAAGCATGAGGCTTTTTAAATTGGCTTTTGCTAATTACGTCTCCATATCAGTTCGATTCGCAGTCGAAGCAAATGTTCATATAACAAATTTCAATTTTTAAATTGGAGTATAACTACATTATTTCTAAACGCGGTTGAACAAGAATAATGTTCGTTCATAATTCGAGCAAAGGGAAATTCCAAGTTCGAAATTCGAATTCGTATTAAGGACACACAACACAAAACACTCGGATCATATTACAAAATCACGGTTACGTTCTTTATTCGAACAAAAAGAAATTCGAATTTCGAAATAAGAGCAATCAATGCACTCATATCATAATACAATATCACGGCTCTACTATTTATAGGAATATATCCGCATTCTAAAGGTTCACGGTCGCATCTATGCTATGGCTATCCTATACAATGAATGTACGACAGTCGATACAATAGCGGCACGTCTACTGACCCAATGAAGGGGATCATTTCACCCCTACAAACACGCTTTCGTACTAACATGTGTATGCATATTTGATAACATCTATAAATATTACTGTTAGATATTACAAACGAAATCGTAAGCTTTGGATAAATCGTTACTGTTATATCGTTACACGAAGTCTCTTACAGGATAAGCAGAGAGCGACGGAAAAACAAACCGCAGGTGAAACTTGTTTCTTGAAAAATATAAACCCTCCTTGTTTCCCTCTTAAAAAGGCACTTATAAGACATAAAAGCACTACCCTTAAATACTCGTATATGTATAATAACTTTATAAAACAACTTCTACAATGTTGTAATTGAAAGCAGTCAATCTTATACTAAGATTGTTACTGACCCACTCAAAATTCATTCCAGACACTTCGCTACGTCCTTATAAGTATGATTACTTGTAAATAAATTTTACATGAGATTTAAATCCAACTTTTATTAACATATCTAATTGAGTTCTAGTTAAAACGAAATTAATTTTTGTAGCCTAAATATCAATTACGTCGGTTAGTTTAATTGGTAACTTGCAAGTAAGCTACGTAAACTAGTATTAAACCATAGAGTTAAACAGAGCAGATATTAATAGTAACATATTCTAGAACCATCCTGGTTTTTGAGAATCGTAGTCTAAGACTACTTTTTCGATGCCTTCTAACAATTATCGTTTCAAGAACATTCCAAAAAGGCTATTGAAAATTTAAAAAACAAACTATTATATAATTATACTGTTACATAATTTTTATGAATCTTCATTTATTGTCGTTAATAAATCTAAAGTAAACCAAAGCGAGGTCAAGATATATGTTTTATAATAATTTTGCGCAAGTCATTTCTATATCATATTTAGTCTGCGTAACTGTAAACAATAGTTTCTGTAAAGGAGCTATTAGCGACCATTAAATTATAATGAGAACAAGGTTAAAAGTAATATATTTATGTAAATGACTACAACCGCACACTCTATACTAGAGAACGTGATAGATTTATATGCGAACAGTCGACGGAAGTCGTGTTTCCATACTACGATACGTCACGTCAAAGCGCTTAAGGTCGTTACAGATGGAGCTATAACACAAATTATAGGGAGGCTTTTGATGATATACTCCAATGTATTCTCTATAGAAACTCATGATTGACCACACTCGTATCTATAATCTCTTTCTCGTGTTGTCAAAATATGTGTACAGATATAGCAAGACATGTCTCTGCATAACAACATATAATGTGCATATAATGAAATCAATGGTATAAGAAAAAAACAATATTTATAAAAAAACTTCATATAAAATGTCCATTTTCTCTTTCTATTAATTTATTTCTATTAATTGCCCTTTCTATTAATGTAATTGATTTTGTTTAACTTCTAATATATTCGGATAATTATACTAGTAATTACAATTAAAAGCAGGTTATATTCAATAGATAACTTTTAAAAACTAACATATAATATTGTCTATTTATCCATATACATTTACATATTCATGCATATAGTTCCCAATAAACATTCAAGAGAAAATATAATAAGCATAGCATCACACCTATAACCCACGAAGGGGTAGGTAGAGGAGTGTAGTACACTCCCACGTTAATACCAAGAAAACGGCAATTTTTGAAAAGCATTTTCCAAAACCCGTCCAAACAATGACAATGGAAACAATTTTAATGAGATATTCACTTCCGTAATTAGATACGCGTGAAATTAATATCGTAAGAAACAAACTTCTGTGTTGCTAGATACACAGTGTAATAATTGTTAAGTAATTTTATTCCGCTCGTAAACACCGATGTTCACGAAATTACAACGATGATATTGTTATTATATCTTAACGAGTAAATTATTAATTGTTTTTGTAAATTAAAAATGTTCGAGATTATATCTTCCATATCTTATTAACGGATGTATTTGTTAAATGTTTAACATGATTTAGGAGGGTGGTGCTTTATGGTGTGTTAAGATTAGCTTTTATCCGTGATTTGGCTAGCTATTTTTTTTAACTATTTTTTTCATTACGGTATAGTTTTTTGTGACAGGGAAAATACCAATGTTATACGTTTTATTAATCGATATTTACCATCAAGACAGTTCCGTTGAGGGACAAGTGTTCTTGTTTTTGTAGTACCTATATAAAAAATGTATTAACAAAATCTTTAATTTGTATATTTAAATTGCAATAAATTATAAACTGTTACAATAATGCTGACCACGTATTCCATTGTGGGACAACAGTTCCCAATATGACAGTAGTGTAATTCCGACGTTTTTTTTTCGTCTAAATGTTTATATTTATATATTTTTCTGGAACCTCACGGGTTTTTGTCGAACTATAGAACACCTTCAAGTCAAATTAAACCTGGACCATAACATTAATAGTGACAATCAATTCAAATATCGAATTTAAGACTACATACCTACATCATAATATTTTATAATGTGTTTACACAAATAATGAACTTTTAAGTCACGAAGGAATCAAATCATTGCTTTCATCGGTTGAGCACAGTACTCCTACGAGTATGTATGAAACCAGTCGACCGGCAAAAATATCTGAGGGAAAAACTGTAACACACTTTTTTTGTATTGTTAATCGTTCCAGCGGATAATTATTTCACTGTGTGATTTCTACACGCGAATGAGTGATCACATAACAGCTGATTGTGTGTGTTAGTAAAAAACCGTTCTTATTTTAAGATCACAATAAAACAACATATACCCTTTTCGTGATTATAAACAGTTTGTGATCTTAAGCTGTGTGTGTATGTTTTGCGATCTCATACTAAAACTGTATATGTTTTAAAGCATTTTGTGATCTTAAACTGAAACATAGAGATTTAATGTACAGAAGAGCGTAAAAGTGAATCGAATATTACAAGGTATTGTACTCCAAGTTGGCGACAGCGAGCACGCGGATAAAGTGTACAGTGGAAGAGTTAAAACTGGCAACATTATCACAAAAATCCTCACAGAATTATATAACTAGGCATTTGTTAAGTTGACCGTTCATTTATGACAACACATACAGACTACAAATTACTCTGATATTAAAAGAAATATCGATAATACTAAAAAAAGCAAACAGGTATATCATACCTCTCCATTGACCCAGTGAGTTAAGTGAGGTTAAACTTTTTATGAAATCGTTAAGATTCAGAAACCTTGTGATATACAAATACAAAAATTTCTAGTAACAGTGCTTCTATGAAGAGATTGATGCATGTGAAAGGAGTAGATCAGATATAAGGATAGTAATATTTGGCAGTCGGTGCTATCTGCCTATCGCGTAAGTGATATGCCTTGAAGACATAAGAAAAAATAATAATTATAAAGTAACAGTACAGTACGAACGATGGTAAGGGGCGTGAAATTTACCCAGCAGTGGGACAATGACGCATTGTAATCAAGTAGGGAACTAAATATATAATTTAGCAATGAAAGCGAAAGCACAAATATTGTCGCCGCCCACGCGTTGTTTGTAAGCTTCCGTGTGTAATTATGGATAGATAAAATGTACATTTTGTTGCTAAATCTAATATTAGTATCGTTGACATTAAGTAGTCTTTGTTGTTATTATATTGTCATGACAGGGCCCTTCCGGGTTAGGCAGAGGGCACCGAATGCCAAATATCTTTATTTTTAACATTTGTTTTTTGTAATAGATACCTACCTAATGTTGATTGTCTAGACTATTTTAATAATTTTATTATTATAATTATTGTCTTGTAAAACCTGTAAAGCGAATCTACAGATTAACAATATCTAGAGCAGATCAGCTTTAAATTATCATGATTACCATTTTAACATACCCTTGTAGTACCCCCACAACTTTTAGTGTTTTATACGATTTTCATTCACTCACAACAGTACTCGACCCGGGAATAGTACCCCGGACTTCTCGATCAGCAGTCGCGCTTGCAGCCATTCGACCACCGAGGCATTCTAGTTGCGTAATGGATAGACAACTCAGATACAGCGTGTGACATTTAGCCTTCAAATTTATGAACGCATCAATAGGACCTTGAGTAGGATCTTGTGATGTTAAAGGTTGTATTCTAAACGATCTAGCTATTCCTGAATCTAAAGAAGATTTCTTTTATATTATTAAATGGGATTGGTAATAGGACTAATGATAGGATTTTAATAAGATAGTCTGTTACGAGTACTGATAAGACTGTTTGATAGGAATGATTGAATAGATCATTAACAAGGTTGTTTGATATAATTACTTATAAAATCGATTGATAGAATTACTAATTAATAACTCGATGCATATTATGTAAAACTCCAAATGTTATAATTGTTTTACTGTTATTTGTGTAATAATTCAATTATTTTGCACAAATAAAACAACATTACGGTTACAAAATCGTATGCTTAATATCAAAAGCGATTAATAGTCGCTAATGAGTAATACGTTCAAACAAAAATGTGTCTCCGAAACCTACGTACATTTGTGAAGCAAATAATGAATATATAAGAGGCACGTGGAGACTGTAAGGGTAGAGATATTTGTCTATCAGTACTCTATGTCTACTCAGTAAGGCACCTGCTGTGAAGATACAATAATAATATCAATTCAATTTAGGTTCATATGGATGAGTGGTAGAGTATTAGTAAAAACTAAACTTTCCTGTGCTCATGAGATCATTAATCAATCTCTTCTTTCAAAATCCGGTTCCCTACTAACCCAGATACACCAAAACTCAGTAATGCTACCTCCTTTAAATTCTACATCCATATATTCTACATCCTACAGGTCCAGTAACATACACATGGCAGAATGGTGTAACGATACAATATTTTTCGAAGTGTAAATATTTGTTAATTTTTTTGTGTAAAATATTTATTTACAGAAAAAAATATAGCTAAAAAATTTTTGGAAAGACTGCACGAATAAACTTATTTCGATTTATTTCTCATACCCAATCAAATTTTCTTATAGTGTAACTGTAGACTAATTAGGTTATGGCAACACTGAAAACTTTTAATACGACTAATCCACAAGACGCATGTTCCATTCCAATATGAACGCAAGAAAACAATTAACAGCTAAGCTTACGTGTACCAGCAAGGGGATGCAGTTGAGCGGACGTATAGTATAGCTTGCTAGCTATCCGTTGACTGACCCCACCCTTATAAATAATAGTGGTAAGGCTCCCATCCACCCTCCACCCCTTAAGGGTAACAGCTACCCGCCGGATCTCATTTCCAAATTGCATTTCGAATACCGAATCTCGACTTTACAACTGGTCTTTGTTGTACCAAAATATGCTTTGTGTGTAACGCATTAAGGTCGAGTTTATGTTGATGTTATAAGATCAAATTTTAGTGTTGGCCGGGAAGGTCATAACCTAAGAAGGGGCCACCTTCTACCCAAGCCTGTACAAGCACTAACTCGTATAATGAGATATGATAATAAACGCTCCAGTTGAATATTGATGTTGAGAAGTTAGGGATGCACTCAGCATGTTTACGATCGACGACGGCATCGCTAATTATAAATAGCGAATTAAATTGAATTTTAAATTAACAAGATCTGTTCAGTTAAGCTTCAACAGTACCAGCTTTTTTATATCCGTCACTCTGCATACATACATACGAGTACATGCTGATTTGAAAGACTTCTGAGTCCCCCATCAGCCAGCATCTGACCTATTTGGTCACAAAAAGAACTTCTTAAATTACGTGTCTTATAAACGTTATCAGTACTTTTTCTACATTCATCACTATTTACACACATGCAGGCTTAGGGAACTTCTGACTTCCCCAGTCAATGTCTGGCCGATTTGATCAAAATAGGTGAGTCTTGTTCTCCCACAATAAGTATTCATTCTATAAAATTTCTTCTTCTCGACTATAGGCTGAAAAAAGTAAATTGGTCTCAAGTAAGTTATTTAACTATTTGAAATTTGAATTTCGAACATTTCGAAGGTCAATCACCGTGCGACAGAGATAAACTTATGCGTTAAAGAGACGCAGAAATGAAACATTAGATTCGGGAGCGTATATACTCGTACATCAATAAGATTAATTGGTTGTATACCACAAAGTAAATTTTTCTTCTAATTATGATTGATCAGTGATTAAACGACATGTTATATTTTATTTAGAATTATTTGTGTCCATGATGGCTTTAGACGTGTTAATATTAATCAAATATTCATTAATGTGGCAGTAAAAGACTTGTTGGTGGAAGGTCAGAACGCGTAAGCCTCAGACATCAAGACTACACATATTGCCTAAACTATTTAATTATAAATTTTAAATAAAAAAGAGGTTTATTTAATAATACCGACATTGCTAGTTCAATAATATCTGCATGTTTCAATCATAATATCATTCTCAGGTTTCACATTACAAATGCGAATGGATGTCTGAATCCAATGTATGTGTGTGAATATGTATGTGTGAATAGAATCACTGAATCAGCAATGACGGGCAAGGAGCCACAACTATTGATAGGAGTAGGGTAAGCAATAGCGTCTGCCCAATCTCTAGTCGTTCTACGGACTGATTAGCCTTGCTATAGCTTTTATAATTTAATACAACAGGTAACATATTATGAGCGAAATTAGCACATTAGCCAAATTTATATTGAAAACCATTGTTTACCTAATAAATAAGATGACGTTAAGTTGAAAATATGGCATGTCTTTATTACATCCCATGACTTAACAAGAGATGGTTCCGTCAGAGTTTAAATCAGAATTCAGAATACTCTATCGAAGGTTTCAAGCATGGGAACTAGTAGATTTTAAGACATGAAGCAATCCAACTAATCTGCCTTATAAAAAAGGCTGAACGAAAATCTTTAGAACTCTTTATCCAGGGTTTACTTTCCTTACCTTACGTAAGATTACGTATAATAAAAATGATAATAATCGACCCGTTTATCATTCCACTGTTTTAATATGGGTCTCCCCTCATATTGAGAAGGTTAAAGCCATAGTCTACCACGCTAGCCAAGTGCGGGTTGGCAGACTTCACATCCCTTAATTTTTTTTTTATAAATTCTAAGGTTTTTTAATGGAATAGGGGGCAAACGAACAAACGGGTCACCTGATGGTAAGTGACTGCCATGCAGGTTTCCTCACGATCTTTTCCTTCACCGTTAGCCAGTGATTTTTAAATTTAAAACGCACTTTTCTAAAGACGTGCGCTCCATGAATTTGAACCCAGCACCCCTAGAGTGAAGGGCTGAATTCATAACCACTAGGTTATGACTCATTACGTACCTAATTTAAAATACTTAAGTATTGTCAAATATCTGTAAGGTTTGAAGTACTGACGGCCTGAACATGATTAAAACCGCCTTCAACTTGACCCAGCTGCAAGAGGAGCCGAGCGAGGTGGATCGCAGGCGGGCTGGCCGCCTGACGTCACAGGATAAGTGTATCCAGATGAATCACCCGCTGGTATTATTTCCGCACAATTATCGGCCGCGCCTCGGCATTACACCAATTAATGGTTATATTCGCTTCAACAGTAGCGAGAAAAACAACAGATAAAATCGCCTTTTTACTGTCTACCTGCAATTAATTAGCGCGTTTGGATGTTACAAGTGGTTACCATGTTGATAATTATAGAACGTTCTCGAAAGACTTAAAAATTATAGGCGATTTCACGATGTTTTAATATATGAGTATGTTCTGCCCTTAAATTAGTAGGTATGTTTTTTTTGCATATAAAGGCTAAATATACGGTTCCAGATTTAAGAGCCGATACAGAAATAAAGGAAATTCTAAAAGTGGTTGCCTCTAGGTTCAACCACAAATACCTACCAAAAATATATACTCAGACCTTTAATCCCCGAAATGGTAGACAGAGGAGTGTAGAACACTCCCACGAATACAAAATTTACCGTGCACTGTGCGACATTTCCTAACTTGGATGGTATATATGTATAGTACATAATATTATGTATCTTCACGCCAGGTACCTTGAGAGGTATTAAAAGAGCACGAAGTGCCAAATATATCTATCCTTGCAGACCTGCTGAGCTTCTTCCAAATACATGTATAACATTATTTGTAGCTAATATATAGAGCAATAAGTAAGCTTTTGCGCTGTTGAAAATTCATTCCTATTTAGGTCGATATTTAATACATTTTTG
>DWMG01002779.1:0-12734 GCA_018244855.1 Elbella merops
TTTCGAGGGCGGCGTCTCATTTTCGTTAACAATTCTTCCGTCATACAACCACGTATTGTTACGCTGTCATGTGTCATCAATACTCAATTGTGATTGGCGCTGAAGAAAATATTGCATCGTTGTAAGTTAGTTCGACCTGCTTTCTCTGCGGTCTGATATAGTTATCAGAAAAATGAGTATGTATTAACTTTATAATGCACAATACAGTTTACAACGCGAAAGTTAAAAGATGCAGATTGCCAAGTTGGACTAAAACTCAGTATTCGCAGTCTTATGCGGGAGACAGAAAACTCTGAAAAGAGCACACTTGTACGAAAAGAGTGATAAACGTATAAGAAGTAGGTCAAGTTGATAAAGATAATTAACACTCTGTAATCTCAACATACCCCGTAAGAAACCTGACGTGATGATATAATAACAAAACAAGACTGATAAGCACGTGAGAACCACCTGCAATTATTATTAAATTTCACCTCCCCCGAAACACATCACATTTCTCGTACAATATAGCAAAGTCAATGTTCTTATCAATCTTGATTTATAGGGTAATAGGAAAACAA
The DNA here is from genome assembly GCA_018244855.1 of Elbella merops. NCBI lineage: Eukaryota > Metazoa > Arthropoda > Insecta > Lepidoptera > Hesperiidae > Elbella > Elbella merops. Next base: position 561 of record DWMG01002779.1, read on the forward strand.
CAGCAGCCAAGAGAAGCCAATATCTCCCACCGACATCCATCATCTTCGCTGCAATTTACATCATGGACTGGAGACCGCATTTTCCAGGCTTTTGTCTCACTGATGGCACATAAAAGTATAAAGCATATTGTTTGTATATATTGCTATTTATTTAAGGTAGTTTCTAATGTTGAGCAATGCATTCTTGTTCACTTAAAATTTTTACAACTTAACAGAAGTTACATTACAGTGCATAGTCTATGTAATAAGTATATACACATCATTATTTTACAAAAGGTGCCATTATCATAATGACTGTCTAGCCCGTGGATGCAGTACTTAGTGAACCTAGTTGCTGCGGGGGTTTCGGTCGATTACTACCCTAAATTAATATTTGTGTGATGTGTCCATGTATCTGTCCTGTGTCTGCGTGTAAAAAATATATATCTATCAATATTCGTGTAGTTTATCAGCAGTCTGGTTTTCGTAACACAAGGTCTCTTGATGCCTACTTTGGGATTAGACAGCCAAGTGTGCAAATGTCCCAAGATATTGTATGTATTATCATTATATAATCACGCCAAACATGCCTATTTGACCTATTTGGTGAATATAGGCGAGTTTTAACCACTCGACCAACGAGGCAGTCAGATAGATTTTAATTATTTGATACAATGTAAGTTATATGAACTACCAGTTTACATGACATTATGTTCAGAATGTTAACAGTTCATTCTCTCAAACGACAACCAAGGTACCGTCACACTCAAGTGCACACACGCATACAAAAAAATAATTACATACAAAAACCAGACTCGGAACATATCTCAAGGACAGATCCGAAAAAACTGTGGTACGTAAAAACAAAGCGCAGAAGTCAACTCGGCACTTTCAGTGGTATTTCTCTCCCACGATCTGACGCATACCAAAGCGTAGAATGCCTACCGCTCATACCTTCGACGCGTCACTGTCTCATTATACGTCATTGTAGCGAGATACAAGTACGTAGTTAACTTCTGCGAGTTATAAGTACGTTTGCGTCCGCAACAAAAACATTTATGGAGGCACGTAACTACACGTGACTGTGCGAGTATTAATCATCAACAATAAGGAAAACACAGAAGAAAACCTGGGGTTAAAAATTACATTCATTTGTAAGTGCGCACTTAGGGTGGCAATATTGTAGGCCATCCCTGAAGCTTAGGGGCGAATAACTTTTTCTATTAATAAATTAGTGTCTGATAAATTGTTTCACACGAGAAAAGAAAATAACTCTTTGAACTACTCGCATTTGCCATGGTCATCATTGACACTATAGACGGACGAATATAGTTCTAATGCTGTTTAATAATTCTCATGGCTTTAAGGGTATTTTTAATCTAAAAAGAAGTAAAATACTGGCAAGTAAGCCAGCCAACGTTAAATACATAGTTACTTAGAGAACTAAACCTGTTTCTAGTCGTACTTACATTTTATCACTGACTAACGTAGTGCTTAAAAATTCCTTCAAAGCAAAATACACATTGGCAGCTAGAGACGACTGTGACCACCTACTATTAGAAAGGTCGTATGTTTATTTGCCTTGCTTTAATAACAAAAAGAAGCGAATAGTTTGTATATTGTTATTCTTTCCTTATTTACAAAGTATACATTGTTATTAATTAATGTTTTTGACACTTGTTTTCTCATCAGTACACAATTGTTTAAGACTACAACTACTTAATTATCATTAATGAAATTTAATGATACCAATTTTTTGTTTGTATTACAAAGTGAAACATTAAATTATTGTTACTCGCCTAACTTTTTACAAAAAACCATTATTATTGTAACTTCCATATAATATAAATAGCACATAAATGATGGAAAGCCACGAATGTTCCTTTAATTAGTTCTAGATTTTTCGATTAGGTGTCCTTGCCCGACATGAGGTTTGCGAAGTCATTACACTTACCTTTTTAATTTATACAATGCTATAACGTACATTGGTTATTAATTAATAAGTCTTTCATGTTTATTTTTCAAGTATAATGCGCCAGGTCCCTTACGGGGTGGGCAGGGAGCACCTGACCTTTTCCTTCTGCATTCATTGCTGCCTCCATACACGTACGACAGTTTCAAAGACTTCCAATCATAAAAACCATGTAAGCGCAAATATATAAGGAAACCGCTTACGACAGTGATGTTCATGCATACTGGCCCAAGTTTCGTAAGAGTGCGTGGCGAGGTACAGGACTGTTGCAGTCATTGGACCGTTAAAAAAGTAGGGCAATAAACGTTGCATAAAAACTCATGCATTTGAAATAATATTACTTATGAAATTGCTTTAATCACGTGTACTACAATTATTCAAAAAACAATAAATATAATTTTATTAGTACTCAATAAATATAGCTAATGTTAGTCGCAACTTGTGTAGATGTATTAACAAATAATAAATAAACGAATTCAATTTAAAGCAATTGAACCGTGAACGAAGTATCAATGTAACGGATTCTTTGAAAGAAATATTTTTTTAAATTTCGCTAGTGTTAAAAAAATATATTTAAAATACTTTCTCGAACATACTAATACTAGTAAAAATGATTTCAGATATTGTTACGTTATCAGTTTTCTTAATAACATTCATTAATTACGCATTAATATCCGATTTCATAGATATCTATACATATAATTCTGACTGTAACAGGTCGCTGTCTGTACTTGGCAAATATAATTCATAATTCATAATGAGGGGCCTTTATATACGCAAGAGAACCCAAAACAATGTTTTTTCATTTTGTCTGTTTGTGTGTATGTTTGTACACGCTAATCTCAGAAACGGCTTATCCGATTTGAATGAAGTTTTCAGAATTATATTGTGATGGGATGGACTTCACTTAATATTTAGTGTTTTGTTCATTTAAATCGGTTAACAAAAAAAAAGTTATGTCAATTAATGTCAATCATCATGCATAGGTTCGGTTAGGTTAGGCTATCCCGTACAAAGTCGCGGGCACAGCTAGTATTATAATATAATCCTAGTGATATACTTTAACATAATCCTAAAGAATATGTGTCGATATTTAATTCAAATATCATAAAATTTGCATAATAATGTAAGTACTGTTAACTGAACTAATATTCTTCACTGCCTCGTTTTTCTCTATTTACACTTATTTCGAAGAGAATATTGTGTAATGACAGTAATGGCCGTAAATTAAACTATCATCTCCACCATCATCATGCTCTCATCAGCATCTAGGCTTGTCTGACTAAATAATAACCGGACTCGTAAATCTAAGGTACCCTTGTAATAAATTTGTTCCAATGAAAAATAATTGATTGTATAAAATTCACTATATTTTATTGGGTTGAGGTTTAACATATACATCAAACTACTTAGATATTTCCTTCGTTTTAAACTTTTTTGTCAATTCACAGTCATATACATAATTATTATTAATTTTATCACAGGTAATATTGTTATTTGTTTAACTAAATCGTTATAGCAGAGGTAGCAGTCGTTACAATGAGACAAACAAAATGGTATTACAATTTAATTACTACCCAATCATTGTTAACAGTAGAAACAAAAAATAAATATCCGAACCGCGATCGTATCAGCTACAAATGTCATGTGTCAGCTATCGATTAGATATGATTTTACCAGTCTTTCCGATTCATCCCACAGTCTTTTAGCTAGCTCATGGTCTTGTGACAGCTTAGAGGGATTCATGACACGACAATCGCTGAAGTATTTCCCGCTCACATCCCTCACTTCTGGTGACACAGCTAAATATACCGATGTTTGAGAAGCCTCCCATGGTGTTTGGTATATAAAATCAATTACTTTTCCAAGAATATTTCGAAGTAGTGCGTATGGGATGTTCCTAAATAAATTGGTGGCAGCTACTCCTGGATGTAAAGAATTGGAAGTGACCCCCGTGTCTTCCAATCTGCGGCTTAATTCTAAACTCATCAAATTAATATACAGTTTGCTATTCGCGTATACTAAGTAATCGCTCCAATATTTTTCCATGTTCAAATTGTCAAAATCCATCTCGGCGTATTTATGGATTAAAGAAGAAACATTAACAATCCGACTGGGAGCCGAAGACTTCAATAATGGCAGCAATAGCCGTGTCATTAAATACTGCCCGAAAAAGTTCACTTGTATGCCAATGTGAAGACCATCTTCGGATTTGTAATTGCCGAGCCCGCCGGCACCAGCGTTGTTGATCAGGACATCTAAACGCTTTTCCGTTTTCAAAATCTTGTCGCAAAATTCGCGGACAGAACGAAGCGACGTCAAATCTAAATGTCGGTAGTGGACATCGGTGTTGCCAGAAAACTTTATAATCTCCGCAGTCGCCTCAGCTGCCCGTCGAACACTTCGACATGCTAGTATCACTTTAGCGCCACGCTCCGCTAAATTTTTAGCCGTTTCCAATCCGATACCACTGTTCCCACCAGTTATAATCACCACTTTACCCACCATATGCGCGCTCGAATGACATATTCCGCACGTGAGTTTTTGATATATTTTTATCACAAGCACTGCGAGCACCGCGAACAGAATTATACCCACTAATATCATTGCGTCTATGGAAATATAGTACTTTATTTAATTGTCGCACATTTACCACGCTTCCGCGCACATAAGCGACTGGTATACAGGAAAATATAATTTAATACGACGCGAGCGTGTTCGCTGTTAAAAATGTTAACCTAGAATGCTTCGTATCTTTCGGATATATAATTTATGTCATAACAGTCTGACTTAACGTTATCTCACATGTAGAAACGTCGCCGTCAGCGCGTCGCAACGCACAGAGCGTCTTGAGCGAGTCATTTACAATCCTACGAGTTGGCACTCGTAAACACGGACAGACATTGACTTGTTACGCAACCACGTGCCATTCAAATAGTACATTCTAAACCGATATCACCTTGAACTGTAAAGAATCGCGGCCGCGTTTAAGTATATTCTATTGTTTTTTACCTCTTAACGGTACATACACTTCATAATATAGCTCATAAAATTGTGTATGTCTGTTGGAATTATTTCTAATCTCCATAAATAAATAATCGCCGTGACGCTTCATGCTCGGTTAACATAAAAGTATAAAGGTTTCCGAGTGTACTTGTTTTTATCGATAGATAAATATAGTCAGTATTTTCTATATTACAACATCGTGAGGAATACACAAAAATAATTTACAAATATTCATAGATATAATATAAAAAGCACATCGCGCTCGTATTCCCTGAAAGGGTAGGCAGAGGAATGTAGTACACTCTAGAATTCGCTACTTACGGTATAATTCTCACTATAGAATATGGAATGAACCAATTAATTACAATACGCCAGGCTTCTACTGAATATTTCAGGTTTAAAAACTAGTAATACTTTTCCGATCGAGAGGTCGAACCCTGATCTTCTTGATCAGCAGTCGCACTTGCAGCCACTCGACCAACAAGGCAGTCAATTATACTTAAATATAATTATGAAAAATTACAATGAACAGTGCAATTAGAGCTTATAATGGTACAACAACCACTTTTTAATTGATATGGTGTTGCCACACTGCCTATTTACCTACATTTGTAAGATAGCATTTTGTCACTAATTGTATCGATGTTTTCAGATGTTGCCAGTTATGAATGTTCAGCCATTAGATGTTTTAGTGTTAGTTAACGTTCAATTGTATTTTAAAGCATGTTAAAACGGAAACTCGCCTGTATCAAAAGGTATCCTCGGTCTTTGATATTTTCTTCGAAATTTAGCAGATATTCTGAGAACTAATATAAAACCATTACTTGTTATTATTAAATATTATTATATTAATTTATTGATGCAAGGTGGGAATGTACGATACACCTAACGCCTAACACTCCGGGGAGATACAGGCGTAGTGTTACGTTTTGTAAATACATATTTGTAACAAGCGAACCAAAACAAATGGAACTAATCGTACTAGTGAGCAAAGCCTGAATCACCTGTATTTATTATTTACAACGACGATTAGAATTCTAATTATCTTTTACCTTTTTATTATAACCAACTCACAACCATTGACATTAAAACGATCGACGTGAGATGAAGTAGATAACTCCAGAGTTCACCAGTAGAAGAACTACCTTAACACTTCTAACTAGTTCTTCTATACTATTATCTAGCACATCACTGTTCTTTTGTTCCATGGGTAAGATGACCAGACCCGTGTACAGGACACGGGACATTCCATGTTAGCCCTAAATAGACTACACATCTCTAAATACCTCACAATGTGCTTGTATATTGTCTGCGAATAAACAGATATAAATTTTAAATCAGTAAATATCAATTAACCAGGTTACATTAATTTTAAAACGTGAACAATATAAGTCCTAATAACTGCTTACTGCAGATTTAATAACTAATATTGAGCGCTGTCAATCTTTGCATAGCTGACCGCGACGGAGAAATTTATATTAATGCATGATTCACCTATAAGGATCGTAAAGCCATCAGTAGTGCTATCGACCGTAAATTTTCAAGTCATGGGCTGCATTAGTCATTTAAAGATAATAATAGTGACTAAGCACATTTACTAAAGACGACCGAAAAATATTATTGAGTATAATTATACCTAAATCTAAAAAACACATACTCGACAAATAATAGAAACATATTACTAAAAGAATATATTGATTTATTCTTCATTTACAAAATAACAATAAAATTTAGGTTCTTATAGAACTTATTTGTTACAGTTACAATCATATCATCCGCTGATGGTGATTATGTAATGTTTTCCACGTACCACATTTGGTCCCCCACTGATCCCTTTAAGATAATCGGTCCAATAAATTAGAGTCCTTCACAGTACGTCTACCGGTTCGCGGTGACCACTCCAGAACTCGCCTGCTCCATCATTTCTGCGATACACGCGATCAAACTACTGCCATTTCTATAAATTTCTTGACTACAATTATTTCTACTGCGATTTAACGTCTTCCCAAAATTGGTGAATTTTTGGACACTGTCAATAATTTAAGATAAATTATATATACACTAATATGTAGACAAATATACATAAAATGTATACGTTATAGGTAGGTACACAAAATATGAGGACACAAACCCTTTTACAACAAGTGAAACTTACTGCATAGCCATTGGAACAGGTTTCAAGTTATGTTAATAAGTTTTAATTTATGAATAACATTTCTACCTTTCTCCTTGTCGAACACAACTAATACAAAACTGGCTGGTCTTCAAAACGCCTAATAAACGTCAAAGCAAAGAATGTCTTCATATAAAGATGTGACAAAAAGCTATATCGCCGTCCTAAAACATTAAATGACACCACTATCGATCAAAATATCGACAACGAATTAGACCACTTCACTACTGTACAAGTGAAAGATTTTATTTACACTTTTAATATGCACTAACGGAATAATAAAATTTTTAAACGACTTTTGGATATCGAATATTTAGTTTCATAAGATTTATTAGACTGAGAATTTCAAACAACATTTATCGTTATTAAACTACACTAGGAAGCAGAACCCGATTTGTCAAAAAAATTCAAAAGATATGTATGGACATATTATAAAAAGTATATCGGATATAAGGTTAACAAAACAGATATGCAGTGCTAATATTCTATGTATTTAATGGTTGAATATTCTTAAATATAATTTTACCTAAGGTGTACGAAAACGTATAATTAAAAAACAATGCGAATACAATACTTAGTTAATAATGTTTTATACTCTTTCTGCATACTAAAGCAGTCGCGAGAGCTCCGAGTGCTGAACGTCTCAATCCTTATACATCTGACGTGCTTTCTTTTTCATACAAGTCATAACAATAAGAAACAAAACGTAGTCTGATAACAGGCAATTGTTCCCGATATGAATAAATACATTAAAATATAAGGATCTATCTGCACATGTTGTATTTGCGGTGGAAAATACATAGGAAATTGGTTGTAATTAATGTTAGCCAGCTAATTAGGGGAACGATACAATTCGGCGGCCGGTGAACTGCAGACGAGGGGAACATTTCACGAGCTCGCTAAGTCTTATAATTGTTCAAGTTGGAGCCCGTGGTCTTACCGAGGAACAATTACTGACTTAGTGGGTCTTTTGGAACGCTAAAGATTACGCAATATAAATTTACCATTAACAACGTTTAAACCTTTTATGTCCGGTGTATCTATGTCTTCGTGATCTCCTCCTCAGGTACATGAATGTAATAAAGCTTAAGGTGACGGTTTATGAGCGAATAAGATTAACATAAGTACAGGGTACGCAATATAACACACAAGTTTGAGCCCTGTCACTCGGATAATTGAACACCGTATTTTCATACCATAAACGAACTTTTGCATACAAGAAATAAATGCAAGTACCTTAAGTATTAATAATCTTCTGATTTTGTTAAAAACTATAATTTAACTATACGAAGTGATTGTATTATATTATATTATATTGTAAGTTGTGTTTTACTATGCATAGCCATACACCGAGTATAGATCTAGACTCCGAACTACTACTAGGATTTCAAATTAGAAAATTCCAAGCCCGAGGATCGATCCCAGGACCTCTTGCTCAGCAGCCGCACGTGCAACCTCTAGATCAAGGAGACAATCAGTAATAAAAGCAATAAAAATATTTCCACATATTTCCTTCCACTTTTACATTTTAATTTAATGAAACTAGTTTAATTTAATGATAATCCCCAACAATCACTGACGTCAATATGTATCAATCAATATGTATAAGTTTTGAGTGCCCGCCGACGTGTACACTAAACGATGCAAATTATAAGTAGTCTGGATGCTTCCATCCGAGCGTAAATACGTAGCTCTTTAGTTAGAACTACTAAACGTTACGGAGGAGACGCGGCATATGGAATTGGCCGTTACGTTTTTTTTCAGTTATCAATTGGAATAAGATGTAATGAGATTTTCATTCCATGTTAATAGTCTCACAGACAACAGGGGTTATCTGATTTAAAATTGTATAATGTATATGTAGTTATCCTCTGTGTCCCGTATTAGACGACATTACGAATGTTGCCTGGATGTAGGTAAATATAAGTTCAATATAATATACCAAACTTCTATGTTGTTAAATAATCAAAATAAACCTCACCTTAAAATAAGTATATTACCTAACCCAATTTAATAATGATGTATGGTACTATAATGTACAATGTAATTTACAAGTAAACTGTCTTCGTTGGTAACAAAAATAAATAAAAAAATTTAAATTGTCTGGTGTTTATAACGCCTGATGGGAACGTTATAGCAAAGTTTGTGTTTGAATGTAACTTTATCCTGCGAGGCGCTTCATAATGTTTTCTAACAGTTTAGTCATTGATCAATCGTAAAATATATATAAATTTTTAAAAATATATTGTATGATGAAATCGATCTAAATTTCGATCGATCGTATTTACGAACGTACAAAACAGAGATGACAAACTCATAAACGTTTTAATATGGGCCAATTAAAAGAAACAATTTTAGAAACCTATTTCAACTATTGGATTGTAAGTTTCGTTCAATGCATCAGTTAATAACACCCTAAATAAAGCGAATTTAGCTATCTCGATTAATGGATTTATTCGTTGCTAGCATCACTACATTTGGGAATTTACCCACATTTAACTGACATTATTTATTATCATACCGTACAAGGAAACAGACCTGTCCATCGGTTATATTTTAACCATAAAAACAATTTGGGAGAGCCTAAAAAAATGACACAGTAATATAAAATTAATCATCTAATTCACAGAAACACTAATCTACACATAAGTTTGGCAACATTCCAAAGATAACAATTGATCGTGATATCAAAGTGCCGACCTTATTGCTCAGATCAATAGAGTTCGTTATAGGGTACGTTTTCCTCAATACTCGCACCTACGTGGGTTTACCACGGTTGATATTACTACGTGCTTGCGTGTTTTCATAGGCACTCGTCTTACAGAACTGATAAGTAGACAACGCGAAAATGTTTATAACAATTATATTATTTAATGTATTCTTACTATCCTGTATTTGGGTGTACTGCAAATTGACCAGTGGCATATGTAAATGCAGTAGACATTTAGTGGGAAAAGTGGTTATAGTAACGGGTGGAAACGCCGGAATCGGATATGAAACAGCCAAGGATCTAGCCGACAGAGGAGCTCGGGTGATTCTGGCGTGCAGAAATAAGGACCGGGGAACTGAAGCACAGAATAAAATCAGAGCAGCCACTGGAAACAATGACGTGCATTTCAAGCAACTGGATTTGGCTTCCCTCGGTTCAGTCAGGACTTTTGTGGAAGACGTAATTCAATCGGAAAAACGTCTTGATGTCCTCATTAACAATGCGGGAATAAATGGTTCGGAACTCGTCTACACAAAAGATGACCTTGTGGAGGGAATGCAAGTGAATCATTTTAGCCCTTTTCTGCTCACTTCTCTCCTGCTTCCTCTTCTGAAGAAATCTGCACCCAGCCGTATTATTAACGTTTCTTCTGAAATACATTATCGTGGCAAACTTGACCTTGAAGACCTGAATATGAGGAAAAAGACTGAGAAGACTAAAAGTAAAACCGAGATGTACGCCAATTCAAAGCTGTGCAACATACTCATGGCAACGGAGCTGAGTCGCCGGCTTGCAGGTACTGGAGTCACATGCAACTCTCTACATCCTGGAGTGGTGAACACTGATATTTTAGAACAGATCGACGTCCCCATTTTTAAGCACGTCTTGCCTTTAGTGAGATCGTTTTTCAAAACTCCTTGGGAGGGCGCGCAGACCACCATTTACCTTGCAGTGTCTCCCGAAGTGAAAGATGTGAGCGGCGTCTACTTCAGAGACTGTCATGTGGGGAGCAGCAGCAAGGCATCTCGTGACTCCGAGTTAGCTCGAAAACTGTGGGAAAAATCGGAAGAACTAGTCGGCTTGAAATAGATGTAGACAAATTAATAATAATTTATAGATTTACGAATATGATATAACTGTAATTTTTATAGTGCTGTTTTATTTTTCTTCATTATTTATAGTTAAAAACCTTCTAAAATTCACTTACACAGTCAAATTCTCAAAACTAGTATTCTCTGAACACGCAGTCTCGTCACTTAATTATGTTGCTAAGCAGCAACGTTGACTTTATTTCTGTTTGACTCTAATTATAAGTTCATAAACAAAACGAGGTATGGCTTTAAAAAATAATCTTAAAGGTAAAACAGCATTTTAAACACATATTATGCACAGAAACTGACTGATAAGAGAGCGAGAAGTCTCTGTAACCGGTATGCGATGAAAAAAGTTACGAATGTAGAAGAAGCACGTCAGATCTTTTTAAATAGGCATCTGGCATTTAGTGCTCTTTGCCTACCCCATAAGGCATCTAGCGTAATATATAACAATAAATGTGTCTTTCGTGCCATAGTTGTTAAATCATTACCGTGTATGACACACGCCCCATATTTACTTTGCATGGGACACACTTATTACAATGAATACTGTATTTTGTATGAAGCGATATTTCATAGTACAGGTAAATAGTAGTTACATACTCGTAGTTACCGTGAACGTATGATTCATAAGTACTCTATTTCTGCTTCGTCATGATGACAAGCAGGAAACAAACGATACAGTAGAAAAAATATGAATCATGCAAAAACGTGAGTTATAAATATATTGGGACTCTTTTTTTATACTCACGGTCCATTTAAGAAAGTATTATGATGATGTAATCGTGTCACAATTGCTGTAAGGAATGGGTACCGATAACAAAACAGGTAAACATATCGGAAATCCGTATAGTTTAAGTTTTCAACATAAATATTATTTAAAAGAAAAAAATGTAAGCAACGTAATAAAAAATTGTGCATCACTTATAAATTAACTTATAAAATATTTTTACTCTTTTGTAATACTGCTTACCTGTTGTATACTAAAATTCACGTATTGTACACCATTATAAAATAATTGTATTGAGCCGATTGTTACAATTTAATAGAGTTGTCTAAATGGCTTTAGCTCGACAAGTGTGGTTAATAAAAAACAATGAAATATGTCAATGTCACAATATATTTATTTATACAAAGTGCAAACTATGTACGTCAAGCTAATCGATATTGAACGGACAGTCCAAATTAAGGACATGATACTATGTTGTATCTTAAAATAATAATTGTTATTATATGTATC
>DWMG01002780.1:0-12733 GCA_018244855.1 Elbella merops
GGACTCTAAGTTTAAAAGTTTCAAGCAGTTGAGGACAGTCGACCATGTTATTGAAAATTTTGTAAAGAAATATAAGATCAAAATAGGTTCTTCTCTTATTTAAAGATGCCATCGTGAAATGTTTTAGTTTCTCTATGTATGAAAGTTTAGTGTGAGGTTGACTTATTGAGTAACTTAAATGCCATAAAAATCTTTTTTGAATACGTTCTATCCTCAAAATATGTGTAGCATAATGCGGTCGCCACACTACAGAACAATATTCAAGAATACTACGTACCATTGTATTATAGAGAATAATTTTAGTTTTTGGTTTTTTAAATATTTTACTATTTCTAATAATAAAACCTAACATACAGGAGGCACGTTTTACAGTATTGTCTATATGAGGTAAAATTGTCAACTTTTTATATAAGATAACGCCTAAGTCCTTTATAGTGTCAACTTCACATAATAAGTTACCTGCAATATAATATTTTGATTTGACAATGTGGTATTTTCGAGTGAATTTTATGAAGTAACATTTATCCGTGTTGAGTTCCATTCCGTTGGCGCAACACCAATTATTTAGTCTATTTAAATCGCGCTGCAACAGAAACATCTGCATCAGATTTAATTTTACGAGCAATTTTCAAGTCATCAACGAAGAGAAAAGGGGTAGAAGAAAGGCAGCATTTTGGTACGTCATTTACAAAAATATTAAATAGAATAGGGCCCAAATGAGAACCTTGTGGAATACCTGAAGTTATTTTATATAATTTAGAATTATACCCCTTGGCTACTACGAAAAAAGAACGATCGGATAGGTAGGATTTAATCCAACTAAGGATGTTACCTGCAAAACCATATATAGCAAGTTTATCAACAAGAATTGAATGTGGAACTTTGTCGAAAGCCTTACTGAAATCTGTGTAGATAACATCTATTTCACCGCGGTTATCTATTACTTCAGCAAGTCTCTCAACAAATGTGACTAAGTTCGTACAGGTAGATCTGGACTTTACGAACCCATGTTGGTGCTCTGTAATGTAAGGTTGGAAGTGATTTTGAATAAAAGGGCATACAACAGATTCAAACAGTTTAGCCATTGTCGATAGTATTGAAATCGGCCTATAGTTTTTAACAGAACATTTGTCACCAGATTTAAATATGGGGACTATTTTTGCTACTTTCCATTCGCTCGGAAAGGTTCCTGAACTAATGGATTTGTTAAATATGATGTACAGAGGTGTACTTAAATTTTCAGCACAATTTTTAAGAAAAAGTGGCGGTATTCCGTCTGGTCCAGCGCCTTTTGCGGTATCAAGGCTTTTTAGACTTTTAAGTATCATTTCTCGAGATATATATATATGACCTAAACTGAAACTGTTCAGAGCTATATCATTAAGATATGAGATTGTTGGACTGTCAATACTCGGGGAACTGGAATTTAAAGTGATGTATGATTTACAGAACATAGATGCAAACAAGTCACAAATTGAGGATCCGCCTGATTCATAGTTTACTCCATCTGTCATGGTACTAGGATAGGAATTACTTTCATTTCGTTTTGATTTGATGAAAGACCAAAAACGTTTTGGATTTTTACTTAATCTCTTCTCAGTAACGTTTATGTAGTTATGATATAATTTATCCGACAATTTTACACATCTTTTAGCCAATATTTTAAGTTCTATCTCATCCAATGGATTTTTGTATTTTTTAAACCTCACACGCAAATTATTTTTCTCCCGCAGTACTTTCAATAGTGATTTATTAAACCAAGGTGGATATTTGTTCCGGTTGACTTTTTTTTGTGGTACAAATCTATGTATTAGGTCCCTAAGCGTTTGGTTAAAAGTTGACACCATATCATCAATATTAGTACATTCATGAAATAAATTTTGCCATTCAATATCTGATAGATTTTTATTCAATTCGTTATAATCAGCCATATGGTAATTTAACAAAAGATTGTGAGTCTTTTCAGTTAGATTACTAGCAAGTTTTAAAGAGATATCGATATCTAAGGGGGGGTGCTGAATATCAATGGTGGAAAGGGCAGTAGTTGATGCTGTAACATTACAATTATATATATCTGTAAAAACCAGGTCAAGAACTCTCTGGTTGCTATTCTGTACATAGTTAAATTGCTTAAAATTAAATACACTGTGGAAATCTATTAACATCGAGTTAACAGTGGAATTTGGATAAGAATTTTCGTTACTGATAGGACTCCAAGCTATATTCCCTAAATTAAAATCTCCAATTATACAAGTGTGACCGTCAAAATTATCTAATATTGAATTACAGTTCCGTATGAAATGATCTAACATTGCCGGTTGAACAGGAGGAGGCAGGTATACCGTGCAGATTGCTATTTGTTTATAATAGTCGGAATTTTGAATATTTAGGACGATCCATAAGTCTTCACAATTACTTTCCCATTGTAGCATTCGATTTGCCGAAAATCTCTTCGAGATAGCAATCAAAACTCCACCTCCCTCCTTATGACTATTAAAACCAGAAGATAGCCTATCTCTTCTAAAAACCAAATAACGATCATCAAATAGTTCACTATTAAAAACAGTATGATTTAACCAAGTTTCACTCCCTCATTTTTATTCGCTTTATAGCTAATATCTACCTCTACTGACTGTCTCGCTGGTCGAATGGTTGCAAAACGCAACTGCTAATCAAGAGCTTCTGGGTCCGTAACCCGGGCCAGACTATTGGATTTTTTTAACTTGCATTTTCTAGTAGTTGCTCAGAGATTGCGCAGATCTGTGCTCGTTGTACGGCAACATACTCACAACCTAGGTCATTGTGGGCGTTACCAGTTAAGTTTATGTCCTACTATGGAGTAGGTGGTGATCCTATTGCCATACACCGGGCACAGATACATACTCAAAGCCACTACTGGAAATTTCTGCTAGAAAATCCATTAAGTGAGACATTATGGTTGTAAAAGCGTATGCTGATAGGTGATATCGCGATGTAATGTTGAAATAAGTCCAATCATATGTATCATTGTACCGGGGACCGTTAGGATCGCAGCGCGAGTATATTTGTGTACGTTTGTACAGTAGATATTGTTGTTGTTCTATACTTCTATGTTGATCGTTGTAGTTGTGCATAAGTAACCAGTATGTATGTTTGTGCGGTAATAACGTATGGGAATAAATGTGGCTATGTTTATAACAGCGCTCGAAGTGGCTTGGAATGTTTGGTTTCAAGCTGTGACTCCTTTAACTACGTTTTCTGGTTTTTGAATTAACACTGGTCTACTTATACGGACAATTTATTACAATACATATCCATCATCATCAAAATCATCATCGTCAACATCATCGTCATCATCGTCATTAGCCGTCATCTACCAATCCAAGGCGTCAGTTACTGATCGTTCTTCACTTTTCCCAGTAATTAATGCGTCATTTGAAACATGTGCAGCGGACATCTACACTAAGACACGAGATGTTTCAGCAAAGTGCTTAGCGGTAGCAATACATTATACAATACAGTGAAAATATACATAGTTACTGGTTTGGCGCTTATCATTCTATAATTAATATATTGTCATGACAGGTCCCTTAAGGAGTAGGTAGGGATAGCGACCAGAGAATGCAACAATGCCAAAGTGTGTCCTTACAGACCTTCGTGCTTCGTTACAGGCCTAACGTGCTTCTAATACACCATCCCTTTGTTTATATACTGGCTTGCCATTTTACGCCATTATGCTAATTTGCACTTCATCATCGGATGGTACAATGATGTACAAACATTTGCCACTTCATCACTACAAATAAGCATTCTTGGTATATATTCATTTCTCTGTAACCTTAGTGTAACCTTCGAGAAGAGTTGATACTTTTTTGCAACAACAACTAAGCCGAGCATATATACACTAATACCGAAAGTCGACAAAATGGAAAATGTATATGTATCTATAATAATAAAACAAGTGATATTAATAAAGCAACGTGTGGGTGGGAACAAAGATAACGTTATTTTGTATTGTAATGTTCCGGAATGTATTATGACCTACTCGTATTTACATACGCAACATTATATTTGTTATTGTAGGTTATGACATTTTGTTCCTTGGTTTGTCCTGTGTTATTGTTATCCTGACTTTGGCCTCGAGTGTCACGGAAGCCATATTTAGGTTCGAACGAGTGTTGACCGTTGCGAAACTTTGACATAATTATAAATGGTTATAGCTCAATGACTTACGTTATCCTGATCATGACCTTATTTTGGACGGAAGTGACTTTTTGTTCTGTTCCATGTTTGAACCAGTTTTAGCCTAATTATAAATTCCTGCAGATCTTTGGCTTTCTTTTGAAGTTTGAAGACTAAAATTGTCCTTTTCTTGTTATTATTTATGTCATTACATAGTCATTCCATGTATACTTTACGGCGTAGGCAGAGAGCATATGTACAAAATTGTACTAAACATTTAGCGTGAGTACTTACTATAGCACTACATCAGCGATGTCAGTAACCTTTACTTAACCTTGAAGTCGTGTTTTTGTTTTGAATTCGGATAGAAGTTGAAGCTATTTAAGATGAATATGTTGTATTGCTGCAAATGTTTAGAAAAAAAGTTAAAAACTTCTATCTTCTTTTTGGATAGTGGAAATCAGGGTGTTAAATCAAAAAATTACATTCTCCGTTCCGTTTGTGTGTAGCAAATTTTAGGATTCTTCTAAATAGACCGGCTCGGAGCGCTTAGCAGATTTTTACGAAACATAACGCCTGTAATCCCCGAAGAGGTAGGCAAAGGAATGCAGAACACTCCCACGTTTCACCGGTTACGTTTAGGTCCCACTATGGAATTGGTAGTAAGCCTATTGCCATGCATCGGGCACATATTCAGACTCTGAACCACTACTAGAAAATCTAAATTAGAATTTTTTTGTAGTGTTAGACCCGGGAATCGAACCCGGACCTCCCGATCGGCAGTCGCACTTGCAACCAACACGACCAACGAAGCAGGCAGATTTTTATCGTATTTAAAATAGAAGTTCAGTACATTTCTATAAAGTCTATCTACAATATAAATTAGAATAGTTTGTTATTGTAATTTAATTTAAATAATATACTTTAATTAGATTATTAGATATTAATTGGCAACAAAGCTACAGGAATGCTTAGTTAGGACCAGTAGTCTCGTTAGAACATATTAATGTAATTATTTTTACTCTTCTAAGTTGGTCACAGACGATTTGGAATTTCTCAAGATGGCAATGGTATAATAAATAAATAATAGACATGTGAACTGGCCACCGCGCTTTCAGACCAAAACATAAATTGTTACAATAACATTCGCTTCATGATAGAAATAGGTGAATCCATGGTATTACTACAGTCTAACTATATACATTACGTAACATCACGATTGAATTTCCCCTAATGGGTAGATAGAGAACAATAGTACTCCCGTATCAGCTACTATGTTATGCGTGACATGGAATAAGGGATGAGCCCATAGCCACACATCGAGCACAAATCCACACTCCGTGCCTGAACTTATAAAAACCCAAGAATAATTTGCTCGACAAGAGAATTGACCCTAGGATTTCTCGATCTACAGTGGCGCTTGCCACCACTACACCAACGAGACAGGTAACCTTTGCCTTAACCTCTTTTGTAACTGTATTTTCTTTCTAAAACTGATAGGGAACAAAAGAAACTCCCGGAGACTTTCTTCCTATAGGGAATAGCTCACATATTAACCGCTTCCGCAGCGTTTCTTCCATGGCACCCAAATTTCCTGCCGTTTACATTGTGATGGTTGAACCATTACAAGCATTGGAATACATTATATTTGTATCGAAATCGCGCTGTTCTTTGTTAGGCTGCGGGTATAATTTATTTTATTACATTTCTTTGTTTCATAGATTGCATTGTAGGTAATCTTTATAATGGCTTACTTTAGAATATTCCAAAAGTTTTCACTGCATTAAAGAGTACTGTATCGTCGTACACTCTCCAAATGCTAATGCAAAATATTGATCTTCCGCCGCTTTTACGATTTTCAAAATAACGATATTTTAAACCAGCTTCCGGTGGCGCCACAATTGTGGGTGCGAATTATCATAATGCAATATTTATGGAATATATTATGTATTTAAGAGGTATTTATTTATCTCGACAGCGGAGTCTGAGGTTGTTTGAAGAGCGATAATTCTATGATGAGTGCGTGTATTTATTGTCTGAGTGTAATATTACCTATAATGTATAATTCGTATGTAATTTATAAACAACGTAATTGAACTTCTTTTGCCAAAAAGTATACTACTACAAATATCTCCTCAATACTCCTGTTGAATCACACATTGTGTATTTCACATTGGCAGTATAAATTTAACAAATGTTATTTATAACACATATTTACGTATAATACATAAACTTTTGCTTTCTGTGCTCGCTTCTATATATACGCGTACATTTTTACAATACCAAATTTCGCACTCCTTCGCGCCGGCCATAATAAAAAACCGAGGTACAAAGAATTGTTTACATATGAGGAGTAACAGATCCAACCATATTAACTCCGTCCACCAAAAAAAAAATAGTACAAGACGAATTTTTTATCTGTTTCACACCTTTAAACTAATGTTAAAATATGACGCATCAAAACATTTTACTTTTAAGCTATTGCATGCAATTCACAAGCGCCGGTCTTTGGCTGTGTTTAGACGTGTACATGCAGGGTGTGATAGTAGGCGTGGCTTGGATGGAGCGGACAGTCGCGAGCGTGCGCACGCTAAGGTCACTTGTGCTTATAGCTCGGCCGAGCGTTTGCTTAACGTGTATGTATATGGTAAGACTGTACGAAGCTCGCACGGATCGAGACGAGCTGCTCCGAAATCAGACGAATATGTAAGCAACTGTTTGTGAGAAGATATCAAGTCTCAAACTTATGTTTCTTATTTCAGTTACCATAAACCTTTAGTTTCAATGATAAATAATCCTGAATAAAATACATGTATTGTAAGATAATAAAAATATTTTAAACGATATTAACTTCTCATTTATATAATAAAAGAAAAAAAAATGTTTTCTTATCGGTCACCACGCCCAAAAAGTGTAACTTGAATTAATATCAAAGAAAAAAAATACTGCTTAAATAAATAAATAATTATAATTGCCGTTGATAAAAAATGCTATGCAATAGCTTTACCGCGGCAGTCCCCGAGTGCCGCACGTTTTTTTAAATAAGGATGGAGTGAAATAATCTTAAGATTTTGCTATTATACATGTAAATTTCATTATACATGTAAATTTTATTACAATGTCATTTACATTGTTATAGATTAACTTTTATTACATATTAGTAATGTTTGTACAAAATTTCTTGATTATATCTCCACTATTTTGAAACGGTTTTCATTCTTCAAGTATATAAACTAATAATTTAAAAGCATTAATGGCCTCTTCTCGTTTCCCGCCATTATGCATTATCAAAAATGACAATCCGTTTGTTGCTAAACTTTTTTTTAAAATTCCGGGCTTATTTGTAAAAAGTTCGTAAAATTATATTTCGATAATTTTGTATTAAAAACTAAGATATAACTTACACATTCTTATATATGCGAAAATAACAAAAACTCATTAATAAATAAAGTAATACCTAATGATTCTTGTTACATATTTCTGTAGTTTTTCACCAAATCACTCCCAAAGATTACAGGAATGCAGGAAGAAAGATGGTAGACATAAAAATACTTGTGTTCCCAAAAACAAGTTATTACAAAATATATCTTATGTTTATAGATATAAAAAATTTAAGTGCAAACTTAGTTTGGGATAGAATTCTAGATTAACTTGTAGACAATAAAAAGTTTATGTCAACAGGTAATGGACCACTGAATCAGAGTATGTGTATTAAATAATATTAAGACTATAGCAGAATTATCAAGTTCCATTTGTAATTTTAATTCGAAACAAATTATAACTTCAAAAAATTTTTTCCAGGCCCTTTCCAATGCTTCCAGGAGCAAATTTTCCATCGGAGCAGTTGGAAATCTTGCATTTGTCCCATATGCAGATGAACTATAAATAAATCAGCTGGATTTATAATAGACATAAAATTACAGATTACTAATTGTAGTGTATATTGTTTTGTTATAACTTATTGTCTGATTAAATCATGTTGCTAATTATGTGGTTTTAAAAAATGAGAATTGCTGCAACCATTGAATGCTACCCTTCTTCATATGGAACTTTCACACCTAGCCGACGATAATAAATGGGTTGAAATATTACTGTGTTTCCATTACTAAACCTATTAGTAATAAAAAAAATTATGTACAAAATAAGATTTCACTAAGTGCTGTCTACATAAATAGTAATTTTTAATTAAAATTTGGGTTATGTCCAAATGTCTATATATCATAGATATTATCTATGAATCTGGTGTGGCATAATCAATTGTTAATCTATACTTATGAATAGAGGACATAGTGATTAATCAGAAAACTAAATATATAATATATATTATGAATTCAAAACGTAAGATAAGTTATATTAAAATTTAGATTAACATCTTGTGAGAGAGAAGAAAACAAATATATGTATTAGTTTTCTTCACTAACTCATTTATATTCACATCACTTCTGATCTTTCTCTATCTATACAATTTCTCATTTCTTTGTTGATCTTTTTATGATCTAGTCTCAGTTAAATGCGCTTTGATAGGCATGGTTAGTTAGGTAGGCAGAAGATAGTATTGGACAATTTCTTGTGATGTGACTGCTCAGTCTATATACAGCCAGACCGTAATTCTACATTCTGAAGGTTTTGAACCATTTTAAAATAATTATGGGGTTTTACAAATACTGCCTAACAGTTACACCAAGGACATAGGTATGTATAGAAATGTATCAACAAATTACTCTAGTATGCTAGTATAGAAATATCTACAATTCTACTAATTGATTATTATAAAATGTTAAGCACATTTGCAATATCCAAAAGGGTAGCCAAGGAGTTACACATTTCACCAAGAAAATCTGTGTTAGAAAAATCCAATGCACTACCCAAACTGGGATTTGAATCCAGGACATCTCGATCAGCAGTCACACTTGAAACAGCTCAACAAATTGTATCTATGGAAATATGAAAGGTAAGGAAAGTAAATAAAACAATTGACTAAAGTTTTGACATTTATAACATCAATGAACAATAGTAATAGGCATATATTATGTTAAACTATCAAGATTAACAAATTATTATAATATAGCATCTTGATAAATCAACATTAAACATACATAATATACTATTTATAATGAAGCTATTTGTTTCAAGTTATGAAAATATTTAATTGTGTTTCATAGAAATATTTATATTGAAAAGTATATTTTCCTTATGGACAAAGAATCAATTAGCCAAATACTACTGGTTCATCATCAGCCTACTCCCATCCACTGCTGGACATAGGCCTCTCCAATAACACACCACTGAGTTTGTTAGCTCTTCAAATCCAACTGCTGCCAGCCACTTCGTGTATATTGTCACTTCACCTAGCTGGAGTATGTCCTATATTATGTTTAAAAAGGTGCAGTTTACTAGTTTGTTAGTATTTGGGAATGAATTATTGTTATCACAACTAAAGTATGTCTAAAACATAACCAGCTCATAATTCATGTCATAACAGAATTTAACTTTCTATTCATGATATTAGTGAGAAAGATCTTTTGCAATGTCTCTTTTCCATTGTGGACATTACACATTATTAAAACATTACACTCACATGAAATTTATATTTCCATGAAAGGCCAAGCAGATGGGTGTCTTGTTCCCATTTTACACTAGTTATAATATATATCCCATGTAATAACTGATGAAACTATTGCCATACATCAGGAACAAATCCAGACTGTGCTACTACTATGAGGTGAACTTAGAATAACCCAATAATATTTGGCCACAACACAAAGATTGAACCCAGGACCTTCCACTTAGCAGACACAATTGCAACCACTAATTCAACAATGCCTTAACAGGATGACATGAAATAATATCACAATGGTGTTAAAAAATAAGAGTCAGCAGAGAGAACATGAAAAAACTCTAATAAAGGTTGTAGCCTAAATTGGTCAAACGCTATTCTGCTGTTCTATTGAACTTGAATCTAGGATCACTGAAAACAAGTTATCTTGCAAATCAAGATCCAACTTCTATCTGGATTAAAAGAGACAGCATGAGCCTTCTACTTAGTGCACCAGTAGTCAGTATGTATAAACTTACTGAAATATTAACAGTACATTATAGCCAATAAAATATTACAGACCAATATTACATTTAGAATGGTTAACAAAGTACAAGATTCCATTACTAATTAAAATATTCTTCACCTACTTACGACTTATTTACCTTAGTAAACAAATGCAAAGTTAAGATTTAAAAAAAGAAAAACTAGAGGGATTTGGATACCTAATTATCTAAGCTGTCACTACTAATATGTAAACCATTTGAATTCTTGAATAACGTTATTGCACTTCAGCCTCATTTAACAACATGTTTGGAATACCCTTTGAAATTGGAAATTGTCTTCCGGTCTCCGGACATATCAGGGAACCTTCTTCTATTTCAATCTCCATTAGTACTCTATGAGCTTTCTTCAGAAACTCCTCATCTTCGTCATATTTTGGGTCTACAGTCTGCGGCAGCCCTTCGCTGTGACCAAGGCCATCGGCGGCCTTCCAAAGAACGTCCCAGTCAACTTTGGGTATGATTCGTGTTATAAACTCAGGATTAAAATCTACTTCGGTTACTTTTACGTCTGTAGCAGTTATTTCAAGCGGATAACCAGTCAAAACACCTTTGAGACATTTAGATGTGAGCATGTTATGTGTAATAAGCTTCATTTTTAGTAAAGTTGTATTTTTCATAGATATATTTTGGCGTTCACTAACTATCCCACACCGCTATAAATAACCTAAATTTTTATATTTATGATATCGACCATTCGAGCTAATTCGCATACATCGGTGACATTTCAAATACGTCAATTTTTGTATGGCAATTGGCAACATTGGCAACTATTGGTAGACCGACACAATTATCTATGGTGGTGACGCTACCTGAAACTTGCAATTTTCAAAGCGA
Source organism: Elbella merops (assembly GCA_018244855.1). NCBI lineage: Eukaryota > Metazoa > Arthropoda > Insecta > Lepidoptera > Hesperiidae > Elbella > Elbella merops. The sequence goes on from DWMG01002780.1 coordinate 11,098, forward strand.
TTTTTAATTAAAAATAAAAGTGAGGAAAAAGGCAGGGAAGCTTCATTTAAAAGAATTGTGACGCGTGGAAGAAGACGAAACCGAGAGAAATAGAAATTTATTGTGAATGACTTTATTAAAGCATAGGCGCGGCTGCCAATCGGGAGGTCCTGGGCTCAAATCCCGGGTCCTATATTATTAAAATTTTCTAATTTAGAATATCTATTAGTACCTCGAAATCTGGATCTGTGTCCGGCGTATGGCAATAGGCTCACCACCTATTCCATGGGACGTAAACAAAACGGGTGAAACGAGGGAGTGTATTACACTCTTCTGGTTTCCCCTTCGGGGATTACAGGCGTTAAGCTATGTTTATTTTTATGACGTTTTAAAATGTAATAATATAAGAATTATTTTATTTGACACTCAATTTATGCATGCTTTTTGATTGGAAAACGATAATGAAAAAGAATAGCAAGTGAAATATCAGAAAATAATCAATTATTGATGTGTAGAGCTCGTTAATTTATAGAACGAAGGATTTTGAAAGGCGACCAATAAAGAAAAAAATATGAAAAACGTTATTTAAGTATCTATCCTCACCACCTATTCCATGGGGCTAACGTAACTGGTGAAACGTAAGGGTATAATACTCCTCTGCCTACTCCTGCGGGGTTTACAGGTGTGATGTTACGTTAAAGCTTAAGCAGCAAATGTTAAGACTATCTCCATATTATTGCAATGTGATTGAGCTCTATGAAAAGTTTGACTGTGGAGAAAATTATTAATATCCATTATGTGACATGCTAAAAATGATAAAATATGTGTACAATTTGATAATACCGCAGGAATAGGTCAAATATTAAATACTGCCCGCACGTGATAAAATGAAAAATACTATTCTATTTTAATTAATCTACACAATAGCAATGAAAAGAATAATTTTAATATCGATTATTTAGACTCGGACAATTCCCATAGGGATATTTTTTCACATATTTGTTTTATCTCCTAAGCTCAATTCTCAATACCACAGAGTGAAAGCGTCGCGATAAATTTCGAAGCCGTAAATGTGTGAATCGACACGCGTTTTTCAGTTTCTGTATATGAATCTACGCGTTATCTAATGGTAATAGACTTGCACATGTTATTTTAATGAAAGTGACGTGATGCTTCGACTTTACTATAGTGGGAAATGAGCCAAAGTATAGCCTTACAAAATGTTGTTTCAGTGATAGCTTATTGACTTAAAATTCAGCCTCTCTCTACGAGAGTCCTGAATTTAAATTCGAGGCGTGTACCGCTTTACAAAAATATACGTATTAAGATTAAATATCACTTGGTAATACGATAAACGAAAACATCATGCAAATCTGCATACCTTAGAATTTACAAAAAAACATATGTCAGGAGATAATTTTCAATATTGGTCAAGACCACCTATAATTTTTTTTTTTCTCAACCCACTACAATTCCACTGTTGGAATACGGGTCTCCTCTTATATTGAGAGGGTTAAGGCCATAGTTTGACACGCTGGCCACGTGCGGGTTGGCAGACTTCACACACCATAGAAAATATATTTTTTTTATAAATTCTAAGGTGTGTAGGTTTCCTCACGATGTTTTCCTTCACCGTTAGCAAGTGATATTTAAATTT
>DWMG01002781.1:0-12732 GCA_018244855.1 Elbella merops
AATTTAGATCCATCGTCATCAGTTTATCTCAGTCCACTGCTGGACATAGTCCTCCCCCAATGAGAGCCATCGCGCCCTGTCCTCGGATTGCCGCATCTGGATTATTCTAGAATTTGTGATATGGATTAGTCTAGAATTTGTGAACCTAATTCCTGAACGTAATATTGCAGATTCGATTTCCACCCTGGATAAATATTTTTGTGTTGAGTAAAATTGTTTTTCCTGCATCTAAATGTAATAAATATCTACATAAGGGTAAATCATATGTATATGGTATATCAGTAGTCTGGTCACCGTACGAATTGCTTTGTTATGTTTCGAGTAAAATGACTGTGTGTCGAGGTATCGTGAGGTAGTTATTTCCTTAATACATAAATGTTGTTGATAATAATGCTTGTCATTATTTTCACATCACATTATTTTGATTCAAAGCCGCGGCCAGTAAAACGAGTAGATACGTTTTTTTGAGTTCAGAGTTTAATAGCGCAGTGTTAGTGTCATATTTATAATATTCTTCATACATACATATCTTCACACCCTGTCCCTTGCGGGGTAGGCAGAGAGCACAGAGTGCCAGACATCTCTATTCATCACTCTCTTCATATATGCATAATATTCTTCAATGTTTTAAATTGTTTTTTTCACATGTGAGTACATACTATATTCCGACTGATAATTCAATATTCACTTTATGCTTTAGTGTAACTAGTAAAATTAAAATGAATAATGATAAAATGAATGTAAAACCACAGCAGGTCTATAAGATCTGTAGATATTTGGCACTTGGTGCACTCTGCCTAACTCATAACCTGGCGTGACCATGACATGGCGTGACTCATGACCTGGCGTGGAGATATAGAGAGCAACAATAGAACGTGTACAAGTAATGTGTTAAACGAATTTAGAAGACAAGACAGGCGAGTTGCGGTCGCAGTATGTATTTGTTAGAAGCGGCGCATTCTCTATATTTGTTTAGTCTGCACCCACAATGTTCTTTAGTTGAATGTTCGCTTACATACGTTCCTATAACGGGACGATGGAAAGGGCTTTATTTTACCGCTGTTCTCTAACATATAAAGTGTGGCTGGGGACGACGTGCCCTTAGCTTTCTTACTACAGTAACTTCATGGCTAGCACGGCAAACCAGGCCTTAGACTGAAGAATTAAGGTTTATATTTGTAGTTTCCCGAAACGCGGTTGCCGTTCTAGAACAGGAATATATTGGCTACTAGTGCCTGCGGCAGACAATATATCATCAATCTCTCCACTGAGCACATTTTTTCTTGCGAATCCATCCACCACTGACATTTATGTTCTCACACGACAACTTTGAGATTGCTGGTTTGTTACACGTTAAACATAATTGTAAGCCTTTCTCTATTGTACAGAGAAAGAATATTCTACAGCACATAACAATTTCAATTAACTATATGTTAATTTTTAAGATCTGTAACCTTAATTTAATGAAATGGTCATAAAATGTCCTTTCACGTTTTTTTTTTAGTCTGCCACGCTGGCTAAGTGCGAGTTGGCAGACTTCATACACTATTTTTACGACAATATTTTTTTTTTTTATAAATTCTAAGGTGTGCAGGTTTCCTCACGATATTTACCTTCACCGGTAACAAGTGATATTTAAATTTAAAACGCATTTTTGTAAAGAGGTGCGCGTGGGTTTGCACCCGGTACCCCGGAGTGAGGGGCTGAGTTCTTGACCACTAGGTTATCACTGCTTTTTTTCACGTTTCACGTTTTAATGTAAATGAACATTTGCTGATATAAGGTTTTTTAACGCCTCGTCATCATGATCAGCAAAAACATAGATCCCGGTACAAATAGTTCCATATCAGTCGAAAATATAATTGACTTGCGCAATATATATTGCGATCATTTATGGCTACCGGTCGCATTTTCTAGAATTGTACATGTTTGTTTTAACCATTAACTTGACTTGTCTAGCAATTGGCTAGCCAAGGTCACGTCATTTAATGGCACGATTCCGCCATTAAATGACGTGACCTTGAAATTTGGACGGCTGTTTGAATGGCGGAATGGCGAATTGCCTAGCCAAATGCTATATTGGAACGTCCTTCGGCTAGTTGGGATGATAATCTGTGAAAGACTGCAGACAGGGTCTGGATGTCGCAAACCGAGGGCAAAGCGTGGAATCGTTTAATAGCCGACATTTATGTTAAACATTGGCTATGTTCAGCATCTATATTCAGAACTGGCTGAAAATGGTGATGATTAAAATTAATTTTATAATTATTTAGCTTTACCATTTTTTTTCAGACACTTTTCGTTCCACTGCTGTACAGGGGTCTCTCCTCAGAATGAGAGGATTAAAAATAATATTATGTTATTATTATAGTCGACTATTATTATTATAATTAAGTCCATAGCCGACTTCGCTGGCCCCATGCAGGCCAAGACTTCACACGTCTCAGAAATAAATTTTCTTTTTACTCTCTGTTAGGTAGATAACACCGATTGCCAAATATCAAAATTAACGTGTTTCTTTTAGACTGAGTCATTCGTATGTACATATAACAAGTCTGCGAATAATATTCTTTACGAACTCTGAGTCGTAATTATGAAATTACACCGAAATTGATAAATTACAGCCTTAAAGCGTCGCACTTAATCTACGAACAAACACCGATGTCCTTCAACGAAGTTATATTTAGTATTCATTGCCGAAGGTGTAGGCTGATGTAAGGCGCGAACGGCGACGGTTGCAGAGAGGGTTCTGCATTTCGTTGCTCGTTTTCTAGCGATGCAAAATGCGACTGCATGCAGTGCATTCCTGTAGACATGTATAGTATTTTGCATTTCTTAGAGCGTCACATATACATAGGTACATGCTTAAATTAAATAGACTTTTTAAAGAATTATTGTAGAGGAAACTGATTTAAATATCAAAGTACAAGAATACAAAATACAAGATCATGGAGAGAACACAAAATGTCCACTTTAGTCAGTCAGTCGTGTGTGTGACAATATTTTTTATTTGTACCTGAATTTGAATCGGCTTAAAGGATATACCTATTGGAAGAAATGCATTAACAAAACGTTTCACAGTTTGCGATTATGTTCAGTTAATATATGCACATACCTACATATGTTTTAATTAGTAATGTATAATAAAATTATTCAATACATGTTATTACAACTTAGTAAATAAGTATTTTAATAAATATTATTAATTAAATATAACTTAATAGATGTATTTTAATAAATATAATTTAATAAATGTAATTTAACAAATACAATTTCATAAAAGTTGATTAAAAAATATGACTAACTAATTAAAGGAGAGAGATATTAGTTAACAACTTAACATTAATAGAGTATGGATTTATAAAACTGAACTGCAAAATATATAGTATGAGAAACATTGAATTTCGTGGAAGTGTTAATAAATGTAGCTGATTTTGTTTTGTGTCCGCAAAAAAGATTACCAAGAGGTCAATAAAAATATTTTTTGAGATATCCCTTTCTTAAATTTTAATCTTCACGACATTTTTGTCCCGCAAAAAAAATTATAAATTAATGTCCATAATATAATTTTTCGGTCCCGCAAAAAAAAATTATAAATCAATATTCATAATGTAATTTTTTTAAACCATGCGGGTAGTCGAATATTTTTGAAAATTATTACCTACTACTGCCAGGCGAAGTCTTTACTATCACGACGAAATTTAATTTTTTTTTTTTTTTTTTCCACCCATTACAATTAGACTGCTGGAATACGGGTCTCCTCTCAAATTGAGAGGGTTAAGGCCATAGTCTGACACGCTGGCCAAGTGCGGGTTGGCAGACTTCACACACCTTAGAAAATATTATTTTTTTTATAAATTCTAAGGTGTGCAGGTTTCTTCACGATGTTTTCCTTCACAGTTAGCAAGTGATATTTAAATTTAAATTTAAAACGCACTGTTGTAAAGAGGTGCGCGCCATGGGTTTGAACCCGGTACCCCCGGAGTGAGGTTCTGAATTCTTAACCACTAGGCTATCACTGCTATTTTTCTGTATATAGTTTTTTATATTTTCAGAAATGTTTGCTTTTATTAAATATGAAGAAACAGTTTATAATTATACAATATATAATTATGCCATCACGCCTTACGGGGTAGGCAGAGTTCCTCTAATGCCACATCTCGTCATACACGCACATCGGTTTTGGAGTTTCCTGACTGCCTCGTTATCATACTAGTTATATATATTAAATATTATTACTATTGTGTACGCAGTAACCATTAATTTATATTTATTTCCCAAAATCTAACTGCAGGCACATTTTTCACCAACTTTCCCCACGGGGGGTAACTTTCAAATCAAATCAAATATATTTATTTGCAAGAACAAGGGTACAGTAAGTTGTTACAAGTTACATTATACATAGATTCACCAAGTTCTGCCTGTTCAGGCATGCAAACTTATCATAATAATTAACTTATTGCAAGCAAATGTAGTAATATTTCATCATTGATACGTCCATTAAAATTTCAGTCATGTCAGAGTTCATTATTAAATTAAAATTACATGTCAATAGTCGTTAATAAATAATACTGTTAATCTTGTAAAAATTTATTAACAGAGTAGTACGCCATATCCAGTAAATAATTTTTTAATGATGTTATATAGTCATGTCTATTCGTTTTATTTTTAATATGGTTAGGCAAACTGTTATAAATACGTGGTCCCATACAAAATACACTGTTGTGATAGAGCTGTGTTCTCGAGTACACATTTTGTAGTTTATTTTTATGTCGGGTTGAAGTGAATGTTTCGTAATTTTTAATTTTATCTTTATTTATTAAGGCGACCTCAAGAATATATAATGATGGGAGCGTCAAAATTGCGTGGTAATTTACACACCGATCTTATGCATTTCTTTTGAGCTTTAAATACACGATCAGCTCCTGCAGCTTATCCCCAAAACATCACTCCATACCTTAAGATAGATCCTGCATACGCATGGTATGCAGTGAGAGTCGTATTGGTATTATCTTAGATAACATGTGCAAAGCAAATGAGAACTGGTTCAATTTTCCGATTATATATTCTATATGTGTTTTCCATCTTATGTTGTTATCAATATGGATACCTACAAATTTCGTCGATTTTACCTCATTAATTGGCTTGCCTTCGTAACCGATGTCCAAGTCCTTCGGTTTTGTGTTTTTATTTTCAAATTTCATTAGACATGTTTTGTTTAGATTAATTTTAAGATTATTATAATTTAACCATTGTATTAGATTTTTAAGTGAATTATTAATATCATTTTCATATGTCAATGAATTATTATCAATAAATATACCAGTACTATCATCAGCAAATAGAACCATGGGATCTTTTATGGTTTGAGGAAAATCGTTGATGTAAATCAAAAATTAAATTAAAAAAATTAAAAAAGTTTAAATTATATTTTTATGTTTCAGAAAACAGTATGGCCTCTGGCCTCCAAACTTCTAGACGCCGCAGAAGATCTGCATGTTCTAACCAGGAACCTCACAGTTATACCGCAAGTGAAACCGTCTGCGGAGTGCAAAACACGTTCTGATGAAGTCATAAATAATGCCAGGTTAGTTTTCTTTTTTTTCACCTCTTAACACACCTGAATAACGTTGTGCTTTAAGTCGCCTATAGTTATACACCAAATAAAAAGCGGTTGAAGAGGAATGGTTTTAAGGAAATGGATATTGAATTATTATTCTCCTATGCCATATAGGGAATTTCTGGGATCTTGACCAATATGATAATCTGACCTGCATTATATTGAAAATTACAGTATTCGTTAAAGCTAACAAAAATGCAGAAAATATATTTTTGTATTATTATAAATTGAATTCCAGGAATTTGATTAACAAAACCCAAGCGTTGGTGAAGCAAGTGGGCGCTTCAGATCAAGAAGTGTTGACATGGAAGATGTTCCAAAGCGGCAGGGGCGATTTTCTTAAAGCTTTTGAGGACTTCGTTAAAAGTATAATGTAAGTGTTTCTAGCTCCGAGAATTAGCAAACATAGCTGTTCTCGGGTAGAACTGACTGTGATTTTTTTGAACGGTACTACAAAATATTTAAAATATCTATATAATATAATTATGGTATAATATTTGCACATTCCTGATAGACTCTGCGTTCTTGATTTTACGTAACAATGTTATTGATATGGGACGAAGTCATGTTATGAATTTGGTGTTATTTAACAGAGACAATGGACGCCGCGCTGGTTTCATAGAAGTCAAAGTAGAGAAAATAAAGGAAGAATCTCCGAAGAAGACGTTCGTACAAATACAGTACGTATTACAAATGTTCTAAAATTTTGAACGTATTTAACTAATCGAAATATATGAATATTTAACGCTAGGAAAACGTAACATCCCGCCTGTAATTCTCGAAGGGGTAGGCAGAGGAGTATAGTATGCTAGGAAAACAGAACATTTTAATAAAAAATATCACTTGTTTCAGGCTCGACCTCGCTAACGAATGGTTAAAAAGTCCAGCTGCTAAAGCAAATGTCAAGACTGCTGGCATAGAAGGAGTGAAAAATATAATAGATTTGGCTGACAATGTAAGCTATTTGTTTAAGTTCTGCAAATTATTGTTTTTGTTAAAAACGAAAAAGAGAACAGATTCAAAAAATGTTAATATAAGAAATTTTACATTTCTGCCACTCTATTTTAGACGTACCAAATATATCCACAAGATATATATTATTGTGACTTCTTAGACCAAAATGACCTGTAAGAAAAAAAAGGGGTTCTATTTCAGTCTAATACCTGAGTGATCACTTTAGAAAATTGTTATGGGTTTAGGTATTGGCAAACTTGAATGATAGGTAAATTTCGGTAGAGAGTATTTCTTTTTCTATTCTCTCTTTGCCAAGATTCGGTGGTAACAAAAGAATCTTTTTACGCTACAGATATCAGAAGATATGAAAAGTGAAGAAAAGATTGATATGCAGGGCATGATCCAGGAAACCAGGGAACTCCTGAACAGTTGCGTGACTAAATATAATAGCGAAAAAGCCAGGTAAAGAATTTACAGCTAGAAAGTAGTATTGACATGATGTTGGGGATTGTTTTTACGATATAGGAAGTTTTTCTAAAAATTCCGAGGAATTGTCTTGAGAACCAGTGTTCCTTAATAGGAACACATTTTCGCTCTTCTTATTCTCGTGTCAATTAATATTGACGCGAGAATAGAGACGAATAAGACTGAAGAATAAATGTGTTCTACGATCTAGAATCGGATTTAGATCAGTGATATTATGGTGCTCATGCAGAGCAGATAAGGTAAAAAGGAAAAGGTTAAGGATAGAAAAACTGGATTAGCGGTCAACAGAAGCGTAGAAACGTTAACAGTTAATTGTTATATAATACGTAGAACTTTAATAGTAAATTGAAGTTAAGCCTGCAAGCTGGTTCGCCGAGGCAACACCAATTTTACCTTTATTTCTACCGCTAAGTAATGACTATAATGACTATTTGGATAGCTCTGTTATGGACATGTAAGAGGATTTTTATATTTGTCAGTCTTTTGTTGGAGCGGTTAAAAGAGCTGCACAGCATGTTGGCGTGGCGTGTGGTGACGAGGGTCGTGGAAGACTTTTTGGAAGAAGAACCTCTCGCAGACCTCGATATTCTTGCTGATGTCGAAAGGGGTAGGTTAGATTGAGATACATATAATATATGTATTCTCTTTATGTGCTAATATTGGTTGTCTTAATTAAAGTTCAGTGATCCGGTCTATTATTCAAATAAACTTTCCCATTCGGTAGTTCTGTGCATTGGTCCATTTTTTATTTTTTTTAAATAAACTTTATGGATTATAAATTTGTTATACTAATTATTTGTAGTAGATTTGCAAAATTCTTTCCTTTCTATTTTAGACGAACAGAAACGAAAATACATTCTGGAGAAAAAGATTGCGGAACTATTATCACAATTGGGCAAGGTGACCAGGACTGTAAGGTTTGTCGCTGATGCTGGCGCTGGAGGATCTGGCCACGAGCTGATGCGTACCAAGGATCAGGTAACTGTAACATCAAATTTCATTAGCTTACTCTAAAAAAGTAATTTGCGTCGTGAATTCCTTGCTCGGTTATATTATAATTCTGAGGACATTTAAAACCTTAAATACAAAATATGACTACCGACGCTGCTGGCACATTCTGTATGGAGTTTTGCAAAGGACAAACGTGAGCAGAACAAGCTTTAGTATTTAAATATATTTCAGGTTGAACTTCTCGCTCCAGCCCTGGTGAAAGCTGCTCAGCACAGAATTGAACATCCTGAAAACACTGTAAGTGAAAGTTAAAAATAGAAATGTTGTCTCGGCCATATCATTTAAACTTTATTGCTTTTAAAATTGTATAACGTTGTACAAATCTGGTGAATAAGATTTATTAATTTTTTTTCAATGAATGCCTTGGATTAGTTTGTCATCTCATGTGATGTTGACTATGATGAATAAGAATGAAAACGTTGGCCTGGAAAGGGTCTATTAACTTTTGGCTCTAAATAATTCTATGATTCACATTGAAATTGAAAACGAGTATACCGATATATATTCGCACCTACTCGTATATTTGTAGTTCAACCTCTAACTCTTCGAGTTGGGGCTCAAATTATGGTGTGCACACTTTTAAGTTTACTATCTTAAATGCGTTTTTAGTATTAAATATCCTTTGTTACAATGATGAAGTAAAACGTCGTGAGAAAATCTGTGCACCATATAATTATCTGTGATATTATCTGAAGCATGTAGAATTTATTAATTAACAGTAGGCCTTAGGATTGCATAGGGATTGTGGCCGTGTAACGTCATAGGGTAAGGGTATGTTTCTTCTGCGATGTGCGACGTCATTGAAATCGTTTAAGCATTACTATGTTATATTGCAGGAGGCGGTGGAGGAGTATAAGACGTTGTTAAGTCAGTACGCGGAATCAATGTCCAAACTACGCGAGATTTGCGACCATTCTGTTGATCCCATGGACTTCGCGCAAGCTGCTGGTACATGGTTTTATATATATGTATTTATTTTTCCTTGCATCATACGAACAAATATTATATTTAATGGGGACGAGTTCCCTACGTACTTGTCATCGTATATTAAATACGTCGTATACTAAATATTAAACAAGTGGCTGGCAGTGGTTGGATGCGAAGAGCTGAAGATCGAGCTCAGTGGCGTGCCATTGGAGAGGCTTATGTCAGGCAGTGGACGGGAGTAGGCTGATGACGAAATGAATGAAATATTAAACATTAAAACCTTTAATTATTTCGAGAATTTATTACACAAACATTACAAAAACCATGCGGCATTTCTTGGCATGTTAGTGTTTATAATAAATAATTTATGGTATGGTCGTACAAATCTGTAGCGACTTTGACCGGCACATTGGTTCAGTTGTTAGTGAACTTAAACTTTGAGCTAGAAGGCTTGGGTACGATTCCTACCCAGGATAAATATTTGAGTAACGTTCACAATTATTTTTTGTATTCTTGGATATAAAAAATATGATATATATGTAGTTTATTGGTATGGTTGTAACCGTGTGTTGTTCTGCACCAAAATATTTGATTACTATTTAATATAGTTAATAATGTGATGTACTTAATGTAGTGTAGGACGTCCTCCAGCCCGGTGAAATGACGATCTGTGAAAGGCTACAGGGAGGAGCAGGATGCGGCAAGCAGAGGATAGGGCGCGATGGTGTTCATTGGGAGGGGTGTCTATGTCCAGCAGTGGACTGAGATGGGTCGATAATGAGGATGAGAATAATAAGACGTGCCCTATATATTAATATTTCAGGAGAAACCATGCAACACATGAGAGAAGTCTCTACAGCTAAGAATGATCTGCAATTCTGTTCGCAAGCCTCCAGGGCCATCACTAGGTGACTATTTCTACTAAGTATAATAAGGAATGACACCATACATTCCCTTAATGTTGGTATCATTGAGAACAAGTTCGCTTTCCATCGCTGTGTAAACGTTAAAAAAAACGTAACATCACGCCTGTAATCCCCTAAGGGGTAGGGTAACAGTTACTTCTTTGCAATTGTTTTTGGCGGAATGTAAACGAAATTATGGATTATTGTCAAAATATAAGTGATGTAATAGAGGATTCACATGCCCATGCAACGATTTATAATAGTGTTTCAAATTTTGTTTTAAACTTTATTTCCTAATAATCTTATTAAGTCTTATTCATACTCGAGTCTAAGTTTGCGCAAGTATGTCGTTGTGGGCATATTATATATATTATCAACGTTGTACCTACCTACTGACATACAATTGAAAAATTTGGCAATTTTACAATAGCAGTTAAAATACTGGCAATATTCTATTTTAGAGATTTCATTGAGTTCTGTAAGTTCCTTCTTTGGGTGAAATTTACTTTAACATTTTGATTAAATGTATAGTACAATTTAAAAAAACATGTTTTGTAAATGTGATATCAGTCTGCTAACAAAAAGGCTTTTAAGCTCATCAGTTGTGTTTTAATACAATTATTAGAGAAAATTCGGAATTGGGAAAATTTCAGACTTGGTCTCCGGGTGATCGAGGCCGGCATGGGTTCCAAAGAGGCCCAGAGCGATCCCGAGTTGAAGCACGCGCTGGGGCAGGCCCGCGCGCGGCTCACCGCCACCACCAAGCTACGAGCCAGCCGACAACCCAACTGGAATGACGTCATTGCCGAGGTAAGTTTCCATAGCTCTTAAGGCTTATAGCCTTTAATTATTTTGTTACTTTGATCGCTCTATTACACTCTGTATATCTGTTTTTAATACTTTTACAATATCTGGTACATACTGTAAATTTTCTTTTATTTCATAAATGATGGTTTTTATTCGGAGTTAGCAGATCCTTAGAACATTTTTCTTTTTGTGGCTTCGCTGCGGGTCACCAAGGCACTGTTCGTAAAAATAGTCTTAGTAAAGATTGTTTTCCGTATTAAATTAACTGCAGTAACTAAACACATGTGTGCTAATATAAATGTATATTATACATAAATTGCACTATTTTAGCAGTGTAAGTGAATGTTGATAAAATAAATGTTGTATAGAGTTGATCTTCTCATCAAGTTTACGTGTATACCTACTTCAGATGCTGCGCACAACCGGTCAAGTGGAGTCGTTCTTGGGAGGAGAGAACATATTCCAGAAGGAACCTGAACCGAACCAGCCTATTTACGTAAGTTAAAAAAACGATTAACTGCCTCGTTGGTCGAGAGGACCTGGGTTCAATCCCGGGTCGGGTACTATTGGATTATTGGATTTTTATAACTTAGAATGTCTAGTAGCGACTTGGAGTCTGGTTTCGTGCTCGGTGTTATGGCAATAGGCTCATCACCTATTCCATGGGACGCAGACGTAATTCTGCTTACCCCCTCGGGGATATCAGGCGTAATTTTACGTTTAAATGAAGATTCATTTGTATTTTTCAAATCATTGAATATTCAGATGTGGTGTTCCATTTCGTTTTTTAATTTATTTGAATAATTTTTAAGTATGTTACAAAGATACTCGTAAGACAGATACAACACGTGATTAAATGGGCCACAGTGGTATATTGATATGTGCTATTATTCCTTTATGCTTTCTTCTTATTATTAAAAAATAAGTAAAAACATATTTTGTCATTACAAATTTATGTAGAGATCCCTCAGTAAAAATCTATGCACGTAATGTCAAGGGACTTACTAGCAACAATGGAAGGGCTGCTCTAACCATACTTCGGCTTCATTATCAAATCTTCAACATTAAGTATAATGCGCTGAAAATATGAACGCCACACTTCTAAAGACCTTATTTCGGTCCTGATTCGGTCCGTTTCGGTTCTTGCACTAAAAAGGACAAAAAACAAAAATTAACACACGTTTTGCTTTTTAGGAGAAGGAAATTGAATGTAATTTTTATGTCATTGATTTACAGGCAGCGGCTCTGGACCTTCACGCTACAGTTCGTGAGTGGTCAGCCAGAGACAACGAGATCGTCGCAGTTGCGAAGAGAATGGCCGTGCAGATGGCGCGACTATCAGATTACATGAATACTGGTGAGCAATTCTTATTTACCAACAGTACATGAAATTTAGTGGAAACGATCCAATGATCTACAAATATTTCGTAACCTTATTACAAAAAGTATTTAAGCAGTTGAACTCTGTAGTTAGATCAACGGATAAACTTTGTTTATAGGGTGCAGGGCGGTTTTACAATTTCTTATGTAGGGGTTAGTGGTAAGTATTGCATAATTTTACTAAATTGTATATGAAAGGTACTAGTTGTAATGTTGAACTTAATGTGCTCCAGATCTTTAGTAATACAGAGGATACGAAAAAAGTATGACCCTTGAATTTCACAGTTTTTCCTCCTTCAAAATGATATAGGTCATTCCAAAACCTGTCACATTGCTCAAGTATGATTTGGTTAATTTAAACGCCTTAGGAAATGTTTTGGACAACCCTTAGTGGTGTATAAATATCATCGCAATGTTTTCTTTGACAGTGATAGCAAGTGAAAAGTGGGTATCACTCTTTAAAAAATGTAAATAAGTTTGCAGTTAGAAGTGCCTGCCAGGAAGATTCCCGGAATAGGAGATTGAAATGTACTATACTGCTAAGTCTTTCTTTCTTTCTTTTTTCTTTTTTCAACCCATTAGAATTCCACTGTTGGAGTACGGGTCTCCTCTCATATTGAGAGGGTTAAGGCCATAGTCTGC